>PVJL010005767.1:25217-101792 GCA_004026885.1 Lyroderma lyra
GGGGAGAAAGGGGAGGGGGTGGGAGAGGAGGGGGGGAAGCTAAATATAAGGTGATGGAAAGAGAAGTCACATTAGGTGGTGAACTTATTATACAACAAGTTGACAATGCACTGTAGAATTGTATGCCTGAAACCTATGTAATCCTTGCTAACAGATGTCACCCCAATAAGTCTAACAATAAAAATAAATTAAAAAAAAAAAAGAAAATGAGAAAAAAAATAAAATAAAAAAATACAAAGCATAGAGTTCTTATTAAAAAAAAAAAAAAGAAAGAAAAAGAAAAAAAAGTATACCAGAGTGCTGAGGCTTCACCATGGCGGGACTCCTGCCTAGAAACACCAGGCTAGAGTCCTGGGACACACACCTTTCTGATCCTCAGAATCACCTTGGGAGATTTTTTAAAAAAGCAAATTTCTAGGTGGCTTTTGCTGATTCTCAGAAGAGACCCAGTAATCTGTGTATGTAACATGCATTCTAAGTAAATCTGAAGATAAGCGCTGATATGGCAAGTGGGAACCATCCTTGACTTCAAAGACAGAGCCTGGAGTATTATTGAAGAGAAAATTAGAAACAGAAGGCAAGAATCAACAAAAGGGCACAACTTCATACTGTGCAAAGCAGGAAAGAAGGGGGTGCTGAGGGGAAGGCAAGGTTGTCAGGAAAGCATGTGGGAGGGGCTGAAACTTGAACTGCATTAAGGTGAACCTAGAAGGGGCAGCCCATCCCCTGGCAGAGTTTATAATGTTAAAAAGGTATTTCTGTGTCCTTTCTGTATGTGTCAGGGTTTATATTCAATCCACCCTTCAGCCCATGAAGATGAGGCCGCTGGAACCATAGGATGCAGGGGTGGGGTTTCACTGTCAACACTGTAGTCCTTGGGAATGGCACTCTCTGGAGATTTGCAGTGCGCAACCTGCGTAGCCCCACCTGAAGGCTGCGTATGGGGCTGGTTAGAATGTCAGGGCAGGAGTAGCAACTGAATATGTACACCCACCCACGCCACCCAAATCCTAATGGAGAGCTGCCTGCTCACCCCTAGCCCCTTCCCCACCCTTCCCCTGGTGCAGTCACTGTCTCCAGGGTGCTCCCAACCTCATTTAGCCCCTCATGTCCCCCACCCCAGGTGATGGATCAAAAGCTGTCAGGACAGAGAGCTGCACTGGAGCAGGGCCAGAACCCTCTGCCCCTCTACTTGAGCCTCAATGTCAAAGAGAACAACCTGGAGACTCTTGACTTCAAGGGTACAGTCCTCAATCCTGTCTACTCTACCTTCCAACACACACACACACGCACACACACAGGCACATATCCGCACCCTGAGGGTCCCCATAGAATTCAAATGGGAAACTCCTGCACAGATGGCTAAGACTTCTAGAAGGGTCGCAGTTCTGATGGGCTGCTGTACCAGATAGTAGAGGCTCGATGTCCTGGAGGTGGGTGGGGTGGGGGCGGAGGGGGGAGGCAGACAGGAAGGATGTAGTCAAGGGGTTGGGTAAGTGGTCAGTCAGCCCAGGAGGCAGCCAGCATTAGGGAGTAGGGAGGCTGGGGCCCACTCTTCTCTCATTCCCTCCTCTCTATCCTGCCTCTTAGAGTGGGTGGAGTTCTCCCCATATGAGGTCGGGTTCCTGAAATATGGAGCCTTTGTGCCTCCTGAGCTCTTCGGCTCTGAGTTCTTCATGGGGCAGCTGATGAGGAGGATCCCTGAGTCCCGGATCTGCTTTCTGGAAGGTGAGGTGTGGTCACTCTGAAGCCCTGGCCAGTCCCGGGGCTGACTGGGCATGACTTCTGTACCCAGGTCTAGCAGAGCCTCCTCTACAGCACCCCCATGGGGGCTGGGGTTGGGCTGTGTGGAAGAGCCATTACAGAGGCAGCTTGCTCCCCCTCCCATTTTCCACCTGCACCCAGGGGTGGGGGCACTGGCTCCCAGGCAGTGGAGGACAAGCAGGGCGCTGAGGCCTGAGTCTGACCTCTCGTGGGGCATTGGCCTTCAGGTATCTGGAGCAACATTTTCTCCATGAACTTGCTGGATGCCTGCTATAATCTTGCTAGTTCTGCTGACACCTGGAAGCAGCACTTCAAGGACAAGATCAGGAACCTGGGTAGGAAAGGGGAGCAGCAAGCGGAGCCTGGGTTGAGGCCGCTTCCCGTTCAGATGCTGGGGTGGGGGTGGGGTGTCAGAGGGAGGCGTGGCCAGGCATTTCCAGGCCCCTCACTGGACCGATGTTTGTTTCTCTGGGCCCAGAGGAGCCCCCTGCCTCCTCGAAGACTTCCTCATGGTCAGAGGCCTTGTGGCTGCAGCCTGGGACAGCCCTGGCCCAGGCATTTAAGGGCTTCCTGACAAGCAGGCTGCTCTACCAGCACAGCTCCAACTTCCTCCAGGGCCTCCAAATGCACCGGGACTACCGGGACCAGAAAGACTTCTCTACCTGGGCAGGTAAGGGCCACTACTGTATGTCCCCTGGTAGCAAGGTTGTGCTCCCTGGTGGAGGTGGACCATGGCTGGGACTGGCAGAGGCCTTGGAGGTTACAGCTCCACTTCCGAGGAGTGGCCTGGAGAAGGTATTGGGAAGGCCTGGGGTGTCATGTGTACTCAGGGAGAGACACCGGAGGTATGAAGGGGATGTGGAGGCAAATGCAGTAAGAAGGGGGGGTGAGTGGATTATCTGTGGAGGAGTGGCTGCCCCTGACTATCGCTGCCTCCCCGTCAGACACCCAACTAGACTGCACGCCGGGCCAGCTGACCCCACAGGAGTCCCAGCTCTGCCTGGTGGACGCCGGCTACTTCCTCAACACCAGCTGTGCCTCCATGTTCCGGCCAGGCCGCAGGCTGGACCTCATACTCTCCTTCGACTACTCCTTATCCTCACCTTTTGAGGTACCTCTGAGTGCCCCGTGGGAACCCCAGACTCTCTGCCCAGCCAGACTGAGCTCCAGCAGTGAGCAGCAGGGCCACTGGGCCAGTGGCTTAGACTACTGTGTTCCCAAGGGGAGGGCGGGGTGATAGGCTCTGACCCACGGGCCCCTGCCAGGGTCCTTGCTTGGGAAGGCTTGTGGAGGTGCTGGGGCCCCAGGCTCCAGGGCAGGTAGACAAGGAGAAAGCTTGCCGTGCTCACCCCAAAAGGAACAGCTAGCTGGGCAAAGCTGGGGGGAGACCCTGGCCTGCCCCATCCATACCCCCAGGGCCTCCTTGGGGACTCTGGGGGAAGGGAAGAAGGACATGATACAGAAGTGGGCCCCCTCCTGAGGCCCTCTAGGCTCTAGGACTCAAATAATCCAGCACCAGCAATCCCGAATGGGCCAGGTCTGTACCCTGCCTACAGATTTTAACCAAATAGCATTGCAGACCACCGGAATCCTTCGCCGGTCTCCGAGCTCAACTGGGCCACGAACAGGAACCTGGCTGCCTTGACACTGAGCAGTTAGTTTGGGTTGGAGCAGTCCTGGCATTTTCTAGACTGCTGACCTGGGATGACTAGGAAGTAGCTGGTTCTCTCTGGGTCCCTCTCCCCTATCAGGTGCTGCAGCAGTCTGATCTATACTGTCGGGGCCGGGGGCTGCCATTCCCCCATGTGGACCCTAGCCCAGAGGACCAACGCCAGCCCAGGGAGTGCCACCTCTTCTCAGACCCCACCTGCCCCGATGCCCCTGTCCTGCTGCACTTCCCCCTGGTCAATGACTCCTTCAAGGATCACTCAGCACCGGGTGAGGCAGCCCCTCCCTTCCTAAAAGCCTGTCAGCCTGGCCCCTCTGACGCACTGACTGGGGCCCTCCCCAGTGCCCCTGTGGTAGGAGACGGGGAGGAGAGTCTTAAGGCTAGTTCCCCCTGCCCCCAGTTCTGGACACAGCTGTGCCCTGGTGTCTGTTGTGGATGCCCACATCCCTGCAGGGTCCTCTGTTTGTATAAGTCACCATGCTGCTGTCCTCTTTGTTATGGCCCCAGACTCTTGTGCCTTGTCTCCCACCCCCACCAATCCCGCCCCCCCCCAAGCTATACCTGGGCCCCTCTGCTCTCCTGCTTTGTGGGGTGGAGTGAGAGCATCCTTGCATCCAGAGGCCACCTGCACTGTCACCATCTGCAGCCATCTCCACTGCTGCTCAGCCACAAGTTGTTGGAGAACTTCATAAAGGCTCTCCAGGCTGGACGGCCAGGAAAGAGCGGCCCCAGTCCCCATGCTCTCAGTGGGCCTCTATCACCCTACCCGAGCCCAGGCTGGGGTCCTTTCTCAGGAAGTGGGGCCTCCATCCAGGACCCCTGAAATCTAAACCTTTATCACATTCCTTTCGATCTTTGCCTTCTGCCAACTTGTCAGACTTTTCTCTCCTTTTGGTGAAAAAACCCACATTTCTGCCTTTGTGCGTTATTCCTGGCTTTCTAGTTCCTGCCACAGTTTCAAACCTCCTAGCCTTACTGTTAGTACGCTCAGCCCACATCTTGGAATTCTCTTTCTCAGCAAAAACTGGCTCTTGCAAAGCAAAAAAGGTTCTCAGCCTCTTGTTTCCATCATGAGTTTTAAGAATTCATTCATTAACCTAATTGACTTTGTTGTTCTGGCTGTTTCCACCTTACCCCTGAAGATGATATAGATACTATAGGTTGCCTGAGTAGTGAAAGAAATGTAATGCTACGAAGAAAAGTGGGGAGCCACAAACTCTTCATATCTCAAAATAGTATCCTACTATCCACATTTACGAAGGACACAGAGGGCTGAGAGAGAAGCAAGGAGCTCTTTCAGTGGGGAGCAGCTCACCCCTGTGCCCAGCTTCAGGGCTCAGTTCTTCCCAGCCATGGGGGCCTCTGGGTCCTGCTCCTAATTTCTCCCCACCCCTGGGCAGGTGTCCAGCGCAGCCCCGCAGAGCTCCCAGCTGGCCAGGTTGATCTCACTGCAGCCACCTCACCCTATTCCATGTTCAACATGACCTACAAGGAGGAAGACTTTGACCGCCTGCTGCAGCTCAGTGATTACAATGTCCAGAACAGCCAGGACACCATCCTGCAGGCCTTGAGGATGGCTCTGAAGCACCGGGCCCCAGGGACTAGGCTTCCAGAGGCACAGACTTGAGGCTGCTCAGGGGCCCCAGCACCCTGCGGGCCCGGCTGTTTTCCGCCCAGCTGTACTGTATTTACACTCCAGCCAGCATTGTGTGACGGTTCCAATTTCTCTACATCTTTGCCATACTTGTCATTGTCTGTCTTTTTTGTCGTAAGCGCCCTAGTGGATGTGAAGTGGTTATCTCCCGTGCATGTCCCCAATGACAGATGATGTAAGCATCTTCTCACATCCTTATCGGCCATTTACATACCTTCCTGAGAGAAATGTCTATTCAGATCTTTTGCCCATTTTAATTGGATTATTTGTATTTTTATTGTTGAGTTGCAGAGAAAACCCAGCCATAGATGCCTCTATTTTTCATATTACTTGGCTGGATACTTTTCAGACAGGCTTCACATTATATATTCTACACATCCAATGTATAATTTGCAGTTTTTCTCCAAGTCTGTGGGTTGTCTTTTCACTTTGTTGATACCCTTTGAAGCACAGAAGTTATTTTTTTATGATGACCAGTTTATCTATATTTTATTTTTTAAAAGGTTTTTATTAAAATACAGCTAACATATGATACTATATTAGCTTCAGGTGTACACCATAGTTATTCAACATTTATATACCTAAAGAAATGATCACCGTAAGTCCAGCAACCATCTGACACCATACCACCGACACCTACCACTGACCCCGCACCACGCTATCACAATATTACGGACTACACTCCCTATGCTGTACATTATTACATCCCCATGACTTACTCATTTTATACCTGGAAATTTGGACCTCTTATTCCCCTTTTCCTTTTTCTCCCCTTTTTAATTTTTCAATTACAGTTGATATTCAGTATTATTTTATATTAATTTCAGGTATACAGCATAGTGCCTAGACATTTATATAATTTAAGAAGTGATCCCCTGACTGGTCTAGTACCCACCTGGCACCAAACATAATTATTACCTTATTATTGACTATATTCCTTATGCTTTACTTTATATCCTCATGAATATTTTGTAACTACCAATTTTAATTTTTGATCCTTTTCTCTTTTTCATCAATCCCCCCACAAGCCCCTACCAATCTGGCAACCACCAAAATATTTTCTGTATCTATGGGTTTGTTTCCATTTTGTTTGTTTATTTTGTTGTTTGGATTCCACATGTAAGTAAAATTATATTGTATTTGTCTGTCTCTGACATGCTGCACTCAACACAATACACTTCAGGTCCATCCATGCTACTGCAGATGGCAAGAAGCCATTCCCTTCCGCAGCTGAGCAATATAGTCCATTGAATATATGCACCAACTACTCCATTCATCCATCAGTGGACACCCAGACTGCCTCCACATCTTGGCCATTGTAAACAGTGATGCAATGAACATATGAATGCTGATGTCCCCTCAAAGTAGTGTTTTTTGGTTTCTTAGAAAAAATGTCCAGACGTGGGATTGCTGGGTCTTTCTTTGTCTCTTGTTACAGCCTTAGTCTGTTTTGTCTGTTGTAAGTAATTGATACCCTAGCTTTTTGTTTGTTTGTTTGTTTTTGTTTGTTTGTTTGTTTTCATTTTCATGAAATATGTGTGCATCTTTTGATCTGAAGTGAGTCTCTTTTAGTCCGCATATGTAACCGTCTTGCTTTCTTATCTATTCAGCCAGCTTACATTTTGATTAAAGCATTTAATCTATTTACTTTGAAAGTAATTATTGATAGATATGTGGTTATTGCCATTTTATTATTCATACATATATTCCCTCCCCCCCACCAAAGATGTCCCTCTAAGATTCCTTGTAATACTGGTTTGATGGCGATGAACTCTTTCAGTTTTTTCTTATCTGGGAAGCTCTTTATATATCTTTTGATTCTAAATGATAGCTTTGCTGGGTAGAGCAATCTTGGTTGTAGGTCCTTGCTTTTTTCATCCCTTTGAATATTTTGTGCCAGTCCCTCTGGCCTGCAAAGTTCCTGTTGAGAAATTGGCTGACAGTTTTATGGGAGCTCCTTTGTAAGTAACTAACTGCTTTTCTCTTGCTACTTTTTAAGATTTTTAACCTTTGGCATTTTAACTATGATGTGTCTTTGTTATAGGTCTTTTGGGGTTCACCTTGTTTGAAATTCTCTGCACTTCCTAGGCCTTTGAGTCTATTTCCTTTGCCAGATTAAGGAAGATTTTTGTCATTATTTCTTCATACAGGTTTTCAATTCTTTGCCATCTCTCTTCTCCTTCTGCTACCCCTTTAATGTGAATGTTAGTATGCTTGATGTTGTCCCGAGGGCTCTTTAAACTATCATCATTTTTTTGGATTTTTTTTTCTTTTTGCTGTTCTGATTGGGTGTTTTCTTCTACCTACTCTTTCTTCTTCTTCTTCTTCTTCTTCTTCTTCTTCTTCTTCTTCTTCTTCTTCTTTCTTTTCTTCCTTCTGTAGTTCCCTGGCTGGGAATTGAACCCAGGCCACAGCGTTGACAGTGCCAAAGCCTACCCACTGCACCACCAGGGAACTCCAACCTCATCTTCTAAATCACTGATTCTATCCTCTGCTTCATCTAACCTACTGTTGATTACCTCTAATGTATTCTTAATTTCTTAGTTATTGTGTTCTTTGTTTCTGACTGGTTCTTTTTAATGTTTGCTACCTCTATTTTTATGTTTTCTTTCTCTTTGTTGAGGTTCTCCCTGAGATCATTAAGCATCCTTATAATCAGTGTTTTGTACTCTGCATTTGGTAGATTGCTTGTCTTCATTTTGTTTAGGTCTTTTTTTGAAGCTCTATTCTGTTCTTTTACTTGGAACATGTTTCTTTGAGTCTGCATTTTGGCTTCCTCCTGTGTTTATTTCTATGTATTAGGTAGGGTTCTCTATGCCTCCTGGTCTTAGTAGAGTGGCCTTATATAGTAGGTGTCCTGTGGGGCCTAGTGGCACAGCCTGCCTGGTCATCTGAGCTGGGTGCTGCAGGTGTGTCCCTTGTGTGGGTTGCGTGTGCCCTCCTGTTGTAGTTGAGCCTTGGTTGCTGTTTTCACATCAGTGGGACGGATTGATCCTTGGACTGATTGATTGTGAGGACTGGCCATGACTACAGTGGAGGAGTTGTGATGCAGGGGCTGTCTCTAAAGAGCAGGATTCACTTTAGCTGGGCTCTAGTGCCTGCCGAGCCCCCCTTTTGGGTTTGTCATCTTTGGAGGCAGCCTGGTGATGCTCTGGCTCAATCCAAAGCTGGCCACAGAGAGTGCCAGCCTCAGGACCTCCTGGGAGGAGCCCCACCACAGGCCAGGTTCAGTCACAGGCTGTGCTCTGCCTGGGGTACCTGGCATGAGCCACAGAGCAATCTGTAGATGGCCACCATTTGTGCTGGGCTTGTAGGTTCCTCAAGAGGCCAACCTGTGAACTGAGGCTGGCTGTAACTAGTGCCAAACTTAGGGCTGCTCAGCCAGAGGTATGAGGCACATCAATGATAGATGCTACTTATTTGGGTTTTGTGAACATTTGAGAGATTTTAGAAAAGTCCATAGCATGAGCCAAGACAGGTCATTTGTATGGAAAAGTCACTGGAAACCACTTGGTGGGTCCAAAAGTTGAATGGGGTGTGATCTCAGGGAAACACTGGAGTGGGACAAATAGATGGTGTTAGCCAGGTTAATGGAGACTTAGAAATGGCGGCTGCCTGCCTCTGCACACTGGGAGGGTGGAGGGCTCAACACAGAAACAATGGCTTCCACCAGGAGAAAGCGGCCCCTCCAGCCCTCACCCTGAAACTCAACAACTCAGTTCCTCTCTGTCTAGCCCCAGTGCTGGAACTCAGAGTGAGTGACTATCAGTAAGCCTGCATGCAGGTCCTTTAAGAGGAGCATCTGGGACTACAGCTGCCCTAGTCTCAGTCAGCCACAATCCCCACTGATTTTCACAACCAGAAGTTACGGGGACTTCTCTCCCCAGCACTGGAATCCTGGGTTGGGAAAACTGGTATGGGGCTGGGACACGCCCCACTTCTACCCCACCCCCACTTTTGGGGGGAAACTCCACAGCCAAGATATTCTTCTCAATTTATTTTTATTGTTAATTTTATTTTCCCCTCAATTTTTAACTACCACCTGTGGGTGTGGGACCAGTCCCTTCTGGGTCTGCCCCTTCAACCAGTCTTGAAGTGGCTTCTGTTGTATTTTGTTAGTTGTGAGGCTTATGTTCAACTAGACTTCAAGAAAATCTCAATGTTGCTTTTTTGTAGTTTAGTTGTAATTTTGATGTTGTTGTGAGAGGAGGCAAGCACAGCATTTACCTACTTCGCCAGCTTGACTGGAAATCTATCTATATTTTCTTTTGCTATTTGTGCTTTTGTTGTCACATTTAGGAAACCACTGCCAAATCCAAAGTTCTATGTTTTCTTCTAATAGATTTAGCTCTGACATTTAGGTCTTCGATCCATTAAGTTAACTTTAGTATATGGTGTGAGGTAGTGATTCAGCTTCATTCTTTGAGGTGGATATCCAATTATTTGAACACCATTTTTTTAAAAGGCTGTTCCTTCCCCCCACTGAATTATCTTGACATTCTCATTAGCTGTAAATGTGAAGGTTTATTTCCAGACTCCAATTCTATTTCACTGATCTAATTGTCTATTCTCATACTGATACCACACTCTCTTGATTACCATAGTTTTGTACTAAGTTTTGAAATCAGCAAGTATGAGTCTTCTAACTTTGCTCTTTCTTTTCAAGATTGTATTGAATTTTCAGGCTTCCTTGAATTTCCTTATGAATATTAGGTTAAGCTTGCCAATTTGTGCAAAGAAGACAGATGGGATTTTGATGGGGATTGAATTGAATCTGCAGATAAATTTGGGGGATATTGCCATCCTTAACAATTATAAGTCTTCTGATTCATGAACATTTGATGTCTTTCAATTTATTTAGGTCTTTAATTTCTTTCAACGATGTTTTATAGTTTTATAGCTTGAGCTCTGGGATCTGATAGTTAACAGGTAGATAGTGTCAAAATTAAATGGAATTACAGGAGATCCAGCTGGTGTCACAGAGATTTGGTGTGGGAATAAATCCCACTTATTTGGTGACCAGAAGTGTCAGATGTGATCTGTATGAATAGTAAAAGAAAAACATAGGAACGTGTTTTCCTACTCAAGCCAGTAGATACCATCATCAATAACACTGAAAAACAAGAGTTTATCATAAAATGGAGAAAATGTAAGGTCAAAATAAAGCAAAATACAAGGTCAAGTGCACAATTCTTAACCTTCTTTAATTAATTTATTTATAAGTATTTTATTTTATTTGATACTAATGTAAATTGAGTTATTTTATTAATTTTATTTTTGGATTGTTCATTGCTATTGTAAAACAATACAATTGATTTTTGCGTGTTGATCTTCAATCCTGTAATCTTGCTGAATTTATTTATTAACTCGAATAGCATTTTCTCTCTTTTTTTGACTCTTTAGAATTTTCTACATACAACATCATATCACCTGCAAATAGAGATAGTTTTACTTCTTTCTTTTATTTTCTGAATGCCTTTTATTTATCTACCTTGCCCCAACTCCTCCAGTATAATG
The DNA here is from genome assembly GCA_004026885.1 of Lyroderma lyra. Taxonomy (NCBI): domain Eukaryota; kingdom Metazoa; phylum Chordata; class Mammalia; order Chiroptera; family Megadermatidae; genus Lyroderma; species Lyroderma lyra. The sequence goes on from PVJL010005767.1 coordinate 35,822, forward strand.
TTGACTAGAAGTGGCAATAGCAGACATTCTTGTCTTGTGCCTACTATTGGAAAAAAGCATCCAATCTGAAACCATTAAGTATAACGTTAGCTGTGGTTTTTCTTAGATGCTTTTTAGCAGGTTGAGGATGTTCTCTTCTATTACTAGTTTCCTGAGTGTTTTTATCATGAAAAGTGTAGTATTTTATCAAATACTTTTTTGTGTGTGTCTTAGGATAATTATGTAGTATTTTTTCTTTATTGTATTAATGTGATAGGTTGCAATAATTGATTTTTGAATACACTCCTGGGAAAAATTCTACTTAGTCATGATATATAACAATTTTTATGTATTGCTGCATTACTCATTTATGACCTCCCATACTCAAATCTACACACACACACACACACACACACACACACACCTCACAACTATCACTGCCCTGGCCCCAGAGGAGTATCACAGTGAGACTCAAGTTCTAGGATTGCCCTCATCTGATGACCTCTCCTCATGATCCTCTTCCCTGTGCCTCTTTTGTATTTTGCTTTATTTTGACCTTACATTTTCTCCATTTTATGACAAACTCTTGTTTTTCAGTGTTATTGATGATGGTATCTACTGGCTTGAGTAGGAAAACACATTCCTATGTTTTTCTTTTACTATTCATACAGAACACATCTGACACTTCTGGTCACCAAATAAGTGGGGTTTATTCCCACACCAAATCTCTGTGACACCAGCTGGATCTCCTGTAATTCCATTTAATTTTGACACTATCTACCTGTTAACTATCAGATCCCAGAGCTCAAGCATCAGTCCTGTAAGACTGCCTCTACTTCAGATGCCAACTGCAAGCCCCGGGTTGTCACCTGTACTTAGGACTAACTGGCTATAAATTGGGGTTCCCACAACCTCTCCTTGTGTTCAATAACTTGCTAGAATAACACAGAGAACTCAGAAAAACACTTACTGATGTTTACCAGTTTATTAAAGGATATGATAAAGCATATAGATGAACAGCCAGATGAAGAGGTACATAAGGAAAGGTCTGGAAGGGTCTCAAATGCAGGGGATTTTGTCCCTGTGGAGTTGGGGTATGTCACCCTTCTGGTATGAATGTGTTCACCAACCTAGAAGTTCTCTGAACCCCATACTACTGGGATTTTTATGGAGGCTTTATCACATACAAATGATGAATTATTAACTCTATTTCCAGCCCCTTCCCCTCTCCAGAGAATGGGGGATGGAGCTAAAAATTCCAAGCTTCTAATTATTATTTAGTCTTTCTTGTGACCAGTCCCCACCCAGAACCCCACCAAGAGTCATCTTATTAGAGCAAAAGATAGTCCTATCATCCAAGAAATTCCATAGAGCTTGGTGTCTTACATTCCTATCACTCAGGAAATTACAAAGATCTTAGGAGCTCTATGTCAGGAACTGGGGTCAAAGAGTAAATGTTAGAGCAAATGATCTGGCATCCCTATTTACAGGGGTTTTAGAAGCCCTGTGACAAGAACCATGGACAGAGACAAATATATATATTTGTTATTATTTTATGACTATTGTGTTTTATTTATGCCAGGCATTTAACATTTTTTCCCCTCAATTCTCACACCTGCCCAAGTATGTTCAGTAAAATGATTGCCCCCATTATATCAATGATGAGACTCAGGGCTGAAAAAGAAAAAAGCAGCCCCTGACTCAGTCTGATGGGAGCTTGACGCAGCACTAGCTGCTGGGCCATGGTGTTCTCTTGATGAACACACTTTCACAAAACACCAGGGTCAAATGGCAGCATCACTATGCAATTGTGATGGAATGAGACAGAAATAAGCTACTCCATAATCATGTCTGAGCATGGACCCCCAAAAAAGATCATTGTGAAACCACCAAAATGGCCAAAATTTGCCCTCTCCTGTTTAGTGTCAGAGATTGCTGCTTCTTTACCAATTATAGCCTTAGCTCTGCCCCAATCCCCCACTTCCTAGATAAAAATTAAGATACCCAGTCACAGGATTGTCCTCACTTTCTGACAGCACCCAATCCAGAGCAACACTCGCTTCCTTGAGCATTCCATAAATCACTTCATACAAGCCCAAATCTGACAGGAAACCCCTTCTGCCCCTCCTGGACCCTGCTCTGTGAGTCATTACCTTTGGCTGCTTTCAATTTGCATCCTTTCATAATAAAACAAAAACAAAAACAAACTAAAAAAATCATAAGTATAGAGCTTTCCTGAGTTCTGAGTTGTTCCAGCAAATTATCAAATCTGAGGGTAGTCCTCAGGACCCCAAAATTTATAGCCAGTTGGTGTGAATTGATGGTGATCCTGGGGATCCCTGAACTTGTGACTGTTGTCTGGAGTGAGGGCAGTCATGTGGGGCGTTCCCTCAGACTGCACAGTTTGGTAAACTCTCTTGCAGGTGGGATCAGAAGTCCTGGGCAGACCTGGCAGTTTATAAGACTGTGCCCTCAACCTTACAGCTTAATGGACTCAGGGCACTTGTGCTCTGAAGAATGGGAGGGGGCACAAGTAGAAAAAAAACTCATTTACAGCCATACCCTAAAAGCTGTTTCATCACCAGTCCGGGGACTGGGTTGGCGCTTCACCCTCTGGCCAACACAGGTGGTGGCAGTGGGAATAACAAGCAAAGGGTAAACTGAGAGACATTTCTTTTTCCTATTCAAGTTGGATTTATCTCAGCATTGCAAAAATGTTTTTATATTATGAAATTTATAAATTTTATTTAACAATATATAGAACAAATGAGAACTTTTATACTACATAGTATAAAAGTAATTGCTTGATAAAATTCAACATATTTCTGGGATTTATGAAAAGCTCTTAAAAACTAAAAATCAAAGAGTTTTTATTTAACCCGATGTAGGATATCTGTGATGGTTCATTTTATGTGTCAACTTGGTTGAGCCACAGTGCCCATATATTTGGTCAAACAGTATTCTGGATGTTTCTGTGAAGGTGTTTTTGGATGAGATTAACATTTATATTGATGGACTTTGATCACTGGTTCATGTATAAATTACATTCTGGGTTGTAGCACTTGACAATAATACCTGGTTAAAAAATGGGCAGTTAACTTCTATGAGTATGGTTGTAGTTCAGGCAGCTGCCAGCAGGAGGGTGTGTTGCCATGTGACCCTTGCCAGGTCAAAAAGAGGCAAAAGTGATGGGCTCCAAGTGAGTAGAGCATGCTCAATTACTCTATAAACCTTCCCTCAAAATATACTTGAAAACTCACCTAGCAACCTTAAATATTAGTTAGTAACCAGCATTTACATGTAATTACATATATTCTAAGAAGGACATAATTTAAAGGAAAATTCAAAGACAAATGCCTAGGCAAAGTCTATTGCTGAACTAGGAATTTACCTCTTTCTGGCTAGAATGTCCATCAAAAGTAAAATGAACAAGTAAATCTCAGTGTACCCATGCAATGGAATACTATGCCACTATGAAAATGAACACTGTGTCTACACATAATCATTTTATAAATGTAATGTTTAGTGTAAGAAGTCAGGTGTAAAAGAATAATACTGAGTAACTACATTTATATGTGTAAATTCCAAAATTGATAAAATGAATTAAGGTGTAGAAATCAGGATAGTGTTTACCTTTAAGGGTCAGGAGAGCAGTGATTGGAAGGAAGCATGAGGAGGGTTTCCAGGATACTGGTAATAACGTTCTGGATTTTGAGCAATAGGGTGGGTGGCAGGGCTGCTTACTAGATAAAGTAGGCAGCAGGAAGAGGAGCATTGGCTTTTGGAGAAAATGTGAGTATCATAAGTTCATCCCATCCTGGAAGAGGATGCGCACTCTGTTGTACATCAGGAATTTTTCACAACTTGTCATTGGGGTTTTTCACAATCTTTGTCTACATCAGGGATGATGATTCACCCTCATGGTAACACATGTAATTACTTTCCTAGCTAGGGGTTCAAACTGAGTTTATGTTCGTTTTTATTATCGATCTTATGGACTTCGAGCCTCCAACTAGTTGACTTACTATAGAAATAAGTCTTTCCTTCCTGGATTTCTCCTATCAGTGATTATCACTGCCCTCCCCACCCAGGGTCACTTACTTAGTCCAAAGGGGTGAGTCCTGGCCATCAAAATCATGAAGAGAGGAAACCAGACAATCTCCCTTCAGCCAAGGTTTTCAGCTGATTTTTCAGTTATTTTTGTTCTCATTGCCACATGGTGTCACTATTGAAACACAGTCAATCTTAGTTCCTGGTAACTGCCCCCTGCTCTTGTCCTGTAGCATTGATGGTGAAATACAGGCACTCCATTTGCTCTGGGGTTGTCCTTGCCCACCACTGGACCATCTAGGCATCTGCTGCCTGGTTTGCCTGTCACCCCATGTCAGTGAGCATGCATCCACAGGCTCCACTCCCCTGGAGCAGCTACTTGTGGCTTGCCCACCATTTTCTGGGCTCAGACTCACTTGATGTTTGCACTAGCCCACAGCCACTTTCCCCAAGGCCTGGTGCCAGAGTGGCAGGATCCAAAAGGGGTTCTGCTCTGAAGCTTAAGCCACACTGGGCTGCTTTCCTTTCCCTGTTTCTGCATTCTGGCCACCCTCCCCCTCATGAGATAAGAAGAATAGATTGTATATATATATATATGTATATATATACATATATATATATATGTGTGTGTGTGTGTGTGTATACATATATATATATGACATTGTCTTATATCATCTCAATATAAAGTTACTGTTATACTGAGATAATTTTAGAAGTTACAACAGATCTATAATATTCATATAAGCCTGTTTTGGCAGTAAGATGGTTTATTGAAGCTCTACTTTCTATAATGGGGATTGGGCAGAAAAGGGACTAACACTGATTGCAGCATAGCATTTGCCAGGTGTGAATTCTCACATTTCTATGAAGCCATATCATCTTCATTATCTGTGTTTTACAAATGAAGAAACCAAGGCTCAGAAAGGTAGGCTAACTTGCCAGTAGAATGCTCTGGAGCCTGCCCACCCACAAGTCCACACCAGTTTCTTAATGGTCTCGCTCCATTCAGTTTGGAATCAGGACTGCAGGCCTTTCCTGTCTTTCCTGATGTCACCCAATACTTTTCCATGGATCTGTAAGAAGATATTCTAATTGATTATTACCTCTCTGTATCCATGGCTGAAGATAAATCAGCTCCTTTTGATAAAGTCCCATCCTAAGCAAAATGAATTGGGCTTTTGTTGCTTGAAAGTCACTTGGTTTTCCTTGTGTAAGGAAAGATGATTTAGGCACTTTCTTCCAAGAGCTGAGCCACAAACCTGAAGTGAGAAGCAGCATGGACTTGGGTAGATGGTGCTGAAGTCTTCCAGGTGTGGGGCTGTCCATGTGTTCTCTGATTCCCCTTCACTCCACCAAGGTTCCTTCATGTCCCAAACCCACACCACCCCCAGAGCAGCCCTGGGATCAGGACCATGGTAAGGGGAAGTGGCCCCAAGAAACAAGAGGGTCTTCGAGAGCAGGAAAAAAGAAGAAGAGGCAGGGGAAGGAAGCCTTGGGTCCTCCCTCCCTGGTCTATGCTCAGTGCACCCAAAAGGCTGCTCTCTACAAACTCTTCAATGAACCAAGGCCTCTACTCTTAAGCTGGCCCTCAGCTCTGTCACCACCAACTAGCACCAGGTCAGCTCTTGACCAAGGATCTGACCAAGCCTGCCTAGAATCCATTCTGGGTCTCACCTGCATGGGCAGGGGCAGCAGAGTTAGGAGGAGCTGTAGCAGCCTTTCCCAAGTACCCTCTAGGATGCTATGGGCAGGGCAGAGGGCTCTGAACAGTGGTGCTGGGGCTTCCTTTCACCACGACTAAGCCTGAAAATTTACCAAAAGAACCTCATTCTAATATTTACACTTACTTTTAAAATAGTAATCAGGCTAAGGTTTAGAGAAATGAAAACATGTAGATACAATTAGGTATTTAATTCACTAATCTTCCACTATCACCTGTCAATACCTAGTCTAATCTAGGTTTCCTCATTGCACGCTGTAAATTGACCTAGAGGCTCAAATGCCCATGTAGATTAGAGTATCTCCATCCACAAAACCTTTTCTTTTCTTCCAATCTCAAGCTTCCTCTCTTGTGGCAAAATAAAAAGTAAACTATGATAGTCCTATTTGACATCAACATACTTACTCCAGGAATAGTTGCCTTTTTCCCAATCATTTGTTGGCACTGGCTTCTATTAAAGATTTCCAGAATGAGGCCCCTGAGAACTGGAAAACATGAGTGAACTTGCTTTGGAAACTGCTAAATGTCATGCTGATTGATACAGAGATCTAACAGCCACGCAGGTCTCTTCCAAACTGCTTTCTGTTTGTAAAGGGACTGTGTGCCGTAAAGAACGTCGTCTCCTTTCATCATTGTTATTACTGTCATCCAAACTATTTTTTCCAAATCGCACTATAGGGGATGAAAAATCTCTCCTATGCCTTTTAGGTTCTCTACCTGAGGTTCTGTAAATTAAACAAAAGAAAAATTAACAAGAGAAAAACAAGCTTATTAACCTGTATGCAGCATGGAACACACGGGAACATTCGGTAATGAGTAACTCCATTGAATTAGATGTTAGGACTTGGACTTATATGGCATCTTAGCTCAGGGACAACACATTTTTAGAGAAGTGACAAGACAGAGGAGTTGAGTCTCTAGGGCAGTGAATTAAAGGAAGGCAAACATATGAGGAAATTAATGGAAGATGAGGGCTAGTTAGTAAAGCTTGGTATGTGGATTCCTCCGGTGCTTCTCTGGGCTGATGAGGGTTTGGAGTTGTCTCTGGTGATTATTACCTGTTGTCTCTTCTGCTAGAGAGGAGAAAAGGGACATTTTTGTAAATTATGTCCTGCTTTTAGCAAACAGGGGAGGGCATTTTCTTGTATCTGCTTCTTTTTGACTGCCTTCAGCTTGAAATAATCCAAAGTGGAACAGCGGGGGGCCACTGGGGGGAACTCTGCAGCCCTTCCGCATATACAGGAAAACGATGCTTTCCACCACATCTCCCACCCAAACACTGTGGGTCTGACTGTTTAAGCCAGAGATGGTCACCACTGGAAAACCACAGCCTCAGGAAAGAGCGTCCTGAAATGGGTGGGGGGTGATAGGGTGTCCCCAATGAGAGAGAATGCTGGATCACTCAGAATCAAGACACGCAGAGAGGCAGAAAGTGCATATTTCAAATGTAACTTTTAAAATAGTTGCAAACAGAACACAAAGAGGGTTTGTTTTTTCATTTTTATTTTGGTCTGTAACGTGAAGTTATGATGTATCAAATGACAAAAGTAAAACAATTTATTAACAAGTTTAATGTGCTTTATTTAAGGGAAAACAATCCATGGACTGAGGCAGTGCAGTGCCTCGCACGTCCTGGACCGCTCCTCCCAACAAGGGATTTGGGACAAGAGCGACTTTTCTAGAGCATTATAAGAGGAATTGTGGAAACAGTATGATTGATTAGGAGGTGGGAGATTCCCTTACACAGTGAGCAGGTTCTGTTTTCTAGGGTGAGGTAAACTAGCTGAAGCTAAGTTGGAAGATTGTGATTGGTGTAAGTCAGGTTTTTCTTGACAGGTGTTTCCAGTAAGCGCAGGCTGACTTCCGGTTAGATTTGTGACAGTAAGCCGGGCTACTGAGGTGGCGTCTATTTTTGGGGTCCTGATAGATTAATTAACTTTATCAGATGCATTCTCCTGCAGCTGCCAGACTCGGCACTAATTAAATCAAAGAAAGGGTTGAAATGAGAAGCGTAAGAAATTATTGAATTCTCTTCTGGCCTGAGACTCCCACCATCAGCTCTGAATAACAGGCCAGGGATTTATTTTCAGGGCTCAAAGGGGAGATCTTGGAATGTTGGCAAAGGGCCAGGAGAGTGTCTTTATCTTCCCAGGAAAATGAATCTCCCTCAGGGGCCTGGATACCTCAGCCACTCCACCTCCATTCAGCCCTGGCTCCTGGATTCCTCCCCACTGATATATTGAGTTTCACAACTTTAAAAATAGCTTCTGAGCAGTGAGAAGTTATCTCTGAGCCTCGATCCCAGCGCAGAAATGCAGGCCTTTCTTGACCAAGAGCTGCCCTAAGTGAGCGTAATTCTAGCTCTCTGTTTACTTTTCATGCAACAAGAAAGTTCTCTCCACCAAAGTAAGCCCAGGTTGTTTGAACTATTCACAGAGATGTGGGACTCCTTCAGCCAAACTCTGACTTCCTTCACTTCCTTAATCATTCATCAGGATATTTATCTTCAGAAGGAATCCGATGGCATTGCTTTCGCTTTTTTGCAAAATTTCTTGAAACTTCTTGAGGGTGTCTGGATGCCTCTCTGTTAAGAACCAGTCCCAGCTCCATACAGCCTGGCTGCAGCCCCAGAGAGGTAGCCGTGACTGGGATGACTCTCCAGGCCCTGGAAGGCCATCCTGGCCTGGGAGCTGATGTATTTGTCCCACAGAGCCTACAACGGGAAGAAGAAGACAGCATGCCAGGAAGAAATGTCAGTGAGTTTGAGCATACACAGGACCTGGAAATTCCCAATCTCCCACCTCTCCTTCCCATGGCCCCATGGGGCTCTCAGGTATGTCTGCGTTCCTGGGCAGAGGGCTCCTGGCTCCTTAAATTTTACCCCCCCTTTCCTGACTCTGAATCGTTCACCTGCATTGCTGCAGAGTTAAGAGGTTGTGTTTTTGCTAATTCCTTTCTTTCCCGGGGGAGTTCCTTTACCCCACCCCACCCCTACCCTCGTTACCTACAGGTCTTTACCTGCTTCTGTGCCCCCAAAAACTGTTAACTAAAACAATGACAGCATTTTACTGAGTGCATTCTATGTCTGACACAGCTAGGAAGGGATTAGTTCTCCATTTGATGAAGAAACTGAGACTCAGAGGGGTTAAGGTCTCTCAGAGAGTTGATGGGAGATCTGAAATGGAAGATGTTTCTAGTAGTGTGATACTGAGAAGAGTGAACAAGATCCTGCATGTGAAGTACCTAGCAGAGTGCCTGACACACCAGATAGGTGCTCCTATTGTGCAATCTAGCACAGTGGTAGGGCAGGGACATAAATGTCATCATGTGCACTTCAGAGGGAGTTGGAGGAAATGTACTGATTTGCCTTCTTTGTGGACCCCAAATACTGGTCAGGGAAGAGAAAACCTTAAATAAGTCCCATTTGGTAAATTTAGTGAGCTACAAAAATTGAATGGTGTCTTTAGGAAATTTTATCAGTGAATCCACATCTGCCTCCCCCAGCTTCCCCTCTGGGTGGTGCGTGAGCTTCTGGTAGGCTCCCAGCCACTGGGGAGGGGGCAGCCCCTCTGGTCGCTACGGTCTCTCAGTGACTGCCAGGCTGAGCTTAGCAGGAGCCTAGCTTTGTTTTCTTCTGTGGGCTTGGGCTTCACTCACAGGGAGCATTGGTCATGGTCCGTTCTGGTTAGGGGCCTCCTGTGGACCCCTCTGTCTCTGCCTCACCCTCTTTCTAGCCTCGGGCTCAGTAGGTCCATCCTGGGCCTTGAGCATGGGGTCAACTTACCTGACTTCAATAGATCCCTCTTCATAACTGCAGCTGTCACCCAGTGTCTACTACACAAAGGGACTGAGGGCAGCTGGAGGTTGACCAGTCCTCCCAAGGACACCACTCCACCCCCTGACCAGAAAGACCACCCCATGGAAGTGCCTGGGCCCTTGCCTATGACTCCTCTCAGATTCACAGGTGAAGAGCGAACAAGAATCCTTCCCCAGTGCTCACACCTTCCCACCCTTCCTGTAATCCTCCAGCCCCCGATGAACAGGATTTCCTCTTCTTCCTCTGCCTGACTCTACTTCCTGTCCAGAAGTCTCCGCGGTCCACTAGGCCAGGTCTGTTCCTGCCATGCTGCCGGGGGATATGCCCGGCTTTTGACATGCTAGAGAGGTCAGGCACCTGCCTCTGCCCGCCCTGGCTTCAGAAGCCTCCTGACTGACACTTAGAGGTGGCCAGCCAAAAGTTACGAGAGCCATTAAAACACAGTGGTTCAATATTTGTAAGAGTGTTGTCCTCGTTAAAATGGTTAAGAGCATGGGTTGTGGAACCAGATTGGGGTTCCATGTTTTCCTCTGTCATTTGACCTCAAACCAGTTCCATCGCCTCTTCAGGCTTCAGTTTCTTCCCCTACAGGAAAAAAAGAATAAATACCGGACTTAGCAGAGCGCCTGGAGTGTACGAAGTTGGAGCCGTGTTAACTATGATTGCTGTTGTTGTTGTTAGGACTTTATGATCATTTCTTCCCTTCTGCCCGTCATCCCCACCATCCTGCCCCTGATGTGGTGCAGGAATGAGGTTGTGCCCACAGCACCTTGTCTTGTTCCAGCTGCTTGAAGGAAGAGCAGAAAGGCCACGTGGCTGGGACAGAGGCAACCACACAAGACATTGTATTTAATCTTCACATTTTCATACACACACGCACACACGCACACACGCACACATGCACACACACACACACACACACACATATGTAATTTCAAAAGCATTTGGAAGCATAAAGAAAAATCCACCATAATCCCATTAAGTCCACACAATAACTATTCCCTTCAGTCTTTTTTCTCCTTAGATAATGTTGATATAGTTATGCTTACAGTATTTATATCAGATCTATATGCAGATTATTTTTTTCTTAACCTAAAATTTTGGTCATGAATGTTTTCTAGGTTGATACTTAAACTTTGTAATTGTCACTTTAATGGCTGAATTGTATTCCAGTGTGTGTGGTACTATCATTTATTACTTATTTTTGCAAATTTCCATGGGATTTCTCAGAAATTGGCCAATTGGTCATCCCCTAAGGTCCTTATGAAATATCTGAACAAGATATGAAGAATCAAAGTCAGTTCTGCAAGAGGGGGTGTAATGTTAGGGAGTGTCTGCCTGTGGGAGGGGTGTGTGATTGGAGAGGATGTGTGTGCACGCAGTGACAGAGGAGTTCTCGATTATTTCATGGCAAATTTGGAGGGAACCACAAGGACCCACCAATCCTCAAATAGCTCCTCATCTTACCTTTGGTTCTTGAGGGGTTTCCCTTCGGGACCACCACCCTATGGATTTTACCTTTGTCTTTCTAGGGCCCAGGCTAGCATAGTGTCATCTAGTAACACTTCAGCAAAAATCATTTTCTCAATTAGCCGTGAATCACTTCTCAGAGTTACCATTTCCTGCACTGTATTCTTAGGTAACTCTTCCTGTGACTTATTGCCTATCTTCCATTTCAAGAAGATCAGGAACCACATCCAGAGCATTTGTTTATTCATTGAACAAATATTTATTGAGCTTCCGCTGTGCACTCAGTGTTGTTCTAGGAGTGGGAGATAGAGCACTAAGCAGGTCAGACAAGATCCAGCTCTCTTGGAACTTACATTTTAATGGAGGAGAGAGACAATAAATAAATATATGACTATTTCTATGTCAAAGATATCAAAACAAACTATGTGCTGGAGCGTGCGTGACTGGCAGTAGGGAGGAGACACCAGATAGGATGGTGACCTTTGCACCAAGACCTGAAAGATGAGACAATTGATGCAACTATGTTCCAGAGGGAGCAAATCCTAAGTGCAAAGGCCCTGAGGTGGGCACGAGGGTGGTCTGTCCTAGAGCAGAGAAGAAAAGAGTGGGCCTGGGGAGCAGAGAGCCTGGAAAGAGTGGAAGTCGTTGGTGGCAGAAGATTAAGGAAGAGCTCACCCTGGCCCAGTGCTGCAGAGAGCAGCTGTGGTGTCCTTCGGAAGCAGAGGCAGCAGAGGGCTTTACTCAGAGGCTAGACTTCATCTTACTTGTGTTTTAAACAGATGACTTCGGCTGGTCCACATGGAATGATTGCCCGGGGACAAGAGGGGAAACAAACAAGTAACGAGACTTTTGCTATAGTTTAGGAGGAAGTGGTAAGAGCTTGATTAGGGTGGTAGTAATGGACAGTAGAAGTGGAAAGAGTCTGGATTTTTCTAGAGGCAGAACTTAACAGGATTGTGAATAGATTGGATATATTAGAATGAAAAATCAAGGATACCTCCTGGGTTTTTGCCTTAATAAGTGGGAGGATCCCTCATTCAGGTGTTATATATCCAGGTGCAGATGTCAGGTGGGCAGTTGAAAATACAAGGCTGGAACTCAGGAGATAATCAGTCTGCATACATAAAACAGAATATAGATGGGTTTTAAAGCCACGGTGTTGCAGGAGATCTCCAAAGATGGGGTGAAGAGGCAGAAGAGAAGAGGCACAGTCTGTAGCCTCCTGCTCTTCACCTTTTTGATGCAGAAGGGGGTTTTCTAGAGGCGGAAGATTCATGAAATGAGACTGAGAAGGAATAGCCAATGAGACCGGAAGAAACCAAGCAGAAGGTGGTATGCTGGGAGGCAGGAGGCCTTCTCTATAAACCTCCCATACTCTAATCAGAGCAGGTGCTCAGTAAGTATTTTCAGGCTGTGCAAGCTTTGTGGCTGCTTGTTTGTGTCTTCGCACTGCCCCACACAGAGCAGAAACATTGAGTGATGGCTGGCTGGCTGGCTGCTAGTCTGAGAGCCCATACAGCTCCCCATTATCTCTGACAGCAAGGCTGACACCCCTGCCTGGCTCCAGAGGCCTGCGTAATCAGGCCCCACCCCAGCGCCTTCCCTACTCCTGTTGCACGCCCTGTGGCCCAGTGTCCACCCTTTCCTCCTGGCAGGACTCACCCTCCTCAGTGCCACCTACATGGTATGAAGCAAGCTCGTTCCTCCCTTGTCACCTGGACTCTGCTGCTTTCCTCCTGGTATGCTCTCCCTTCGGTCCTCCTGCTGCCTGTCCTAACCTGGCCCATATTTTGGGCCCAGCTCAGGGCTCAGGTCCCCATTCTCTCCCCTTCTGCCCTCCACTTTGGTACATGATGGATTTCTCTTCAGGACCATCCTTATGGTATACCTTTTCCTACTGGATGTCCTTTGCCCTGTCCTTTATATCTAATCCATCATCATACTGTGTAGGTTGTACCCTGAAACATTTCTTGAATCCCATCACTTCTCTCCATCTCTGCCCCTCATCCTGGCCCAAGTCATCGTTTGTCTCCCCTCTGAACCACTATAATTCACCTTTCCACCTCCAGTCTTATGCCATCCATTCCCTTTCACAGCGTCCAGAGTGATCTTATTTACATCACTTCTCTGCTTACTGCCTGCTGGTGGCATTCGGCCTCTTAAGATAAAATAGCAAATCCTTACCCTGGCTTTCAAGGCCTCATGTGATCCAGCCAATGGCCCACCTTCCCAGGTATTTCTCACCTCCTCCTTCCTTACCCCCAGTGCCCCACACATGTGTTCGGTTCCTAAACACACCAGCTTTTACCGCCTCTCAGCGCCTTGCACATCCATGTCGTGCCCTCAGCCTGCCCGTGTGGAGATACTGCTAATCTTTCTTTAGGTTTAGCTTAAAGTCTGCTTCCTCTGAGAGGTCATCCCTGATTCCTTCCCCAATCTAAATCAGGTACCCTCTGTTAGTGTCTTTTACAATACCCTGTTTTTATCCTTGATAAAATTTATAATTAATGATCATAAATTGCTTTATATTATTTGTTCATTGCCTATGAACTCTGCTTCACTGGTAGCTCCACAAGAACAGATATCACATCTATTTTGATACCCAGAGCCTAATGCTTAGGGTATCAAATGCTTAGAGCACAGTGCCTAATGCTTAGTAAGCACTCAAAAGTTGTCAGCAGTGAACAAAGCTTTCCCTGACTTCTCCAGCTCATACATCCTTTAGGTTCTTTGTCTTCCAACTTCACTTCTAGTTAGTTCTTCTCAATTTATTTGTCCTGTGGTAAAAATAATAAAAACAGCAATAGCTACAATTTATTAAGTTTCATTATATGCCACACTCTGTGTGCCAATCACATATACGTAATCTCTAATCTTCTCAACAATTCTGCAAATAAGTACTGTTAATCCCATTTTACAGATAGGCAAATGAGTCTTAGGGAGGTGAAGTAATTGCCTAATGCTACCCAGCTAGTAAGAACCACAGCCAAGGCATGGATTCAGGTCTCTGACTCCGAAACTCTTCTTTCCTCTGTATTTTCTATGTTGGTGTTATCTTCATCTAGGCTGTCCAATTTTGTTGTTGTAATCAAGCATTTTGTCTTTTATAGGCTTATTGCATATTCCTCTTTGGTTTGTGATTTGGTTGGGGGTTTTTTGTTGTTTGTTTTGGCTTTTGTTTTGTTTTTTGGTATCCTCCACCTCTACACTGCAGGTACTCTCCCACTACCTACTATTTGTGAGGATGTGTCATTGGGCAGATAAGAACCACAAAGGGTGAAAGACTCCATGTTTCTGACAAAGTTGTCCTGTGAGGCAAGTTCCAGGGCTAGGCCTAAGAAAGGTAGAGTGGCCGGCTATCCATAGAACCTGGCTTATGGAGGCTCCAAGGTCACTGTCCCCAAATACTAATATCTCTCTCACCAGGCTAGGTGGGCCCAGCCCTGCCCACTCCTCCTTGCCTAGTGAAAATTCCACCCTTGGAGTCACTTACGTATGAGGCAACAAAGGTTGGCCTGACCTTTAGCACACCTCTCCCACAGGTGCTTCAAGCTTGGGATTAGCAAACTGTCCCCTGGTCAGGTGTGTGGCTGGGTAGAGAGTCACAGAATCCCAGCTGAAACAGGTCATCTGGATTCTAGAGCAGTTTCCTGCCCCGTGGAGAACTCTCTTCCATGCCTCCCTGGCAGGTGCCTCTTGCATAATTAAAGCAATGGAACTTCATTACCTCACAAGTGATCAAATTCTTTCTTACACTGAGGTCCAATCTACCCACTCACAAAGGCCTCATTTTTTCATCAGGTGTGACACATCATCAGTCTAATCCTTTTCTATGCTTGACAGCCCTTATCATACCCAAAGTTAGCTTCCATATTTGCCAGTTTCAAGGCCTCGCTGTCCTGGGCTCCAGTATCTGCTTGAGTCAAGATTTCAGTGAGCCACGGCCTTACCCGCTTCCTTGCCCCATTTGGAAGTTTCAGTGGTGGGGGGAAGAGGGGACCCACAAGGTGAGCAGCGGACCAGCTGCTTGTAAGAGGAGAAGAGGGCCTCCCAGCGGCTCAGGAAAAATGTCTCCCGGGCTGAACACGCCTGACCCTGTCTTCGCTTGGTGTGTCCTGCTACTCTCAGAGGATGGGCGGGAGAGAATAGACCGGCATCCTTTTTACAGAGTTGACACAGGTAAATATCTGACGTGGTGGCCGGGCACACAATAGTCATGAAATACCTATTCGTTTTCTTTGTCTGCCTATCTCTTTACTTAGTTAACATGCGATAATTTTATCCATTTATTTAACATATAATAATTCTGCTTTTTAAAAATTGGTTTTCTGACTATAAAGAACTGTAATATCACACCTATTCAGTGTAGACATTAGAAAAATTTAAAAATTGAATCAAGAAAATAAACCTGCCCCCAAATCTCATCATCTTGACATAACTTCCTGAACTCTTAATATATTTCCTTTCAATCTTTTTTCTAGGCGTATATATATATATATATACAAAGAAATCAGTTTTGTTTATAATATACATATATTTACACATGTAAAATTGAGCTCATATTGTAAAACTTACCCTTTCTACCTAGCAATAAGTAAAAAATAAAAAGCTTTTTAAACATCTAGGTTGTTTCTAATGCTATGATATTACCCCAAAGCCTAGGAAACATGTCATTAATATGCAAATTAGAGTGATTCGTCTCTCTTCCCTGCCAGCTTGACAGAGAATTCAATATTTCCCCAAGATTTTCCTCCAAGTACCCCAGAGAATGCCCAGAACTATTGCCCTTGTCCATGAGGCAGTTGCCCCATCACTTGTCTGCTGACTCTAGACTTCTCTACACAAGCATCTCTCCTGATTTGCCCAGGCTAAGAAATACACCTGCCCCATCAGGATCAATGAGGAGAGTTACCTGGCTACGGAGTATGATGTGGCTCTCTCAATCACACAGGAAGCCAGTTTGCCCAAATGGACCCATGATAGCAAGGTAAATAAATACAAAGAAGTTTCAGCCTTATCCTTGTGCCTTAGTTTCCAATATGCTAAGCCCAGTACTGAGTCCAAGATGCTGGTCTAACTTTTTCTCATCCTTATGGTTCATTTTTCTCTCCGGTACTCCCATTGTCCTTTCTGGCCATCTGGCCTCAATGAAGCTCTTGAGGATTTCTTTGTTCATCATATACATTTCAATAACATGAATTCCCAATGGAAAGGGGTCAGGGTCCCAACCTCCTCTTCCCTGCAGGATGTTTCCCTTCTCCTATGTGAATTTATAGATGCAACTAGATTCCTAAGGGAGAGTGCTATCCAAGTTCCACTTAGCAATGTCCAAGGCTCACATGCCATAGAAATATTAGGAAGGAAGAGAACTGCTACCTTCATCCATCAATGACTTCTAAGCCATAGCTCTTGTTAAGCCACATAAACAATAACAAAAATAAAAAGCAGTTACAGAAACAATGCTAAATCTGACATCGTTGAGGATTTGTGCAAGAGTTTATATACAAAAAAATTCCTAGAAATTTTTTTTACATGTTAATAGAGATTACCAAATTGCTCTCCAAAAAGTTTGTGCCAATTTATATCTTATTTTAATAAAGTCTTGCTGATTCTTTCCCACACCCTGACCAACACTGAATCTTACCAACTTTTCATTCTTACCAATCTGATCCATGAAAGATGGCATCTCTTTGTTATTTTAATTTACATTCTTTTCATTTATATTCTTTGTTGTTTTAATTTACATTCTTATCATTAGTGATAATCTTTTCTAGGCTTATTGCAATAAGCAATAGGGGAACCGCTAAAATCGTGGTAATATACATGACTACCATGAATTGCCTGTTTGTATCTTTTGTCAATTTTTCTATTGAATTGTTGGCTTTTTGTTTATTGGGAAAATTATCCCTTCATCATAAGTTTGGGAAATATTTTTACAAATTAGTTCTTTATTGTCTATAGTTGTTTTGACAGAGAGAAATTTAATATGTATATAGTCAGAATGATCTGTTTTCCTTTATGCTTCTTAGTTTTTTGTTTTATTTCCTCAATATGATGATAAAACAATAATCAGGTTATATTTACATCTGAAATTTATTTTAATACAGGGCATAAGATCTGGATCATTTATTTTTTTTCTCCAAACGTTAATATGGTTATTTTTTTCTTAAAATGGTTAATTTTTCAACACAATATCAAATACTTCATCTTTCTTTTATTCATTTTTAATGCTATCATTTTTACATGTAAATTTCTTCTTTATTTTCCCCCAGGTTTCTTTATTTTATTTTTTTATTGCCATTCTGTATTGAATCTTGTTTTTCTCTTGTTATGATTTCTATAGAAAAAAATTATGATTTTTGCTTATGTATTCTTATAATCATTCTTATTATATCTTAAATTCAAATAGGTACTAGATACATTCTCATTATGGTTCTCTTTTTGATAACTGCACAAAATTCAATCATAGGAATATGCCATAATTTATTAATGTATCTACCAAGATTGACTATTTGGGTAAATTTCAATTCTTAACCATCAAAAATTTGATGCAAGTAACATTTTTAAGCATGTAGCATTTTTTTTCCCTCTCAGTTTGAGTTTCCAAGAGTAAAACTACTTGGACATAATAGTTTTGTAGCTTTGATAACTACTGCTGTATATTGGTAAGTATTGATGTGGGGTGGATTTTACTGTGGTAAAAGGAGAGTAAAAGGCCTAAAGCAGGGAGTCGATGAAGAGTCCCAAGAAAATGGGTTGGAGAAAGTAAAAGATCTTGAAAAGATGTCTAAAACCATTAACAATCATAAAATGTATATTAAAACCACTTCATACCCACAGGATCAGCAAAATGCAGAAAGTCAGATAATACTCCTTGGTGAACACCACAATGGGAACTCTCTTACATAATGGTGAGTGTGTGAATCAGTAAAAATTACTTGGGGGGCAACTTGGCAATATCCAGTAAAACTGGTGATAATATACTTCATAACCCTAGCAATGTACACTTCCAAGAGTACGTATGAGGGCTGTCCAGGAAAAACCCAGCCATAAATGCCTCTATTTTTCGTATTATTAATACACGGCTGGGAACTTCCCAGCAGCCCTCATACACTAAAGTAACGTGGCATATACAAGAAAGCGCACAGTTTGTACCCAGCTTCATCAGATCCAAAGTAAATTCCCTAATGGAAAACACTGCTGATTTAAGTATTGCACATCATCATTTTTAATAAGTATCCCTTAATTCAGGGATTTTACAATGGGAAAAAAACCATGTGCCTTAGAATTGATGAAATATAGTAATAACAAACACTTAGAAACAGCTTAAATGTCCATCACATAAAAATGGAAATAAGGGAGTTCCCTGATGGTGTAGTGGCTTAAGGCTTTGGCACTGGCGCTGTCAGCGCTACGGCCTGGGTTCGATTCCCAGTCAGGGAGCTACCCACATATCAAAATACAAAAAATAAAATAAAATAAATTTAAAAAATGGAAATAAATTGTGATATAGTTCACAGCTAGGAAATGAATGAGCCAGAGCTACGCGTCCCAATACAGGTGAATCCTATAAACATAATATCTAGTAGAAAAAAAAAATACAATATGTTTACTATAGAATATATGTTCTTTATATAATATCACTTATATGAAGTTTAAAAATGCAAAATAATACTAAATAGAACTTAGAAATGTGTACCTATTGTAGGAAAAGAATAAAGAAATGCATGGGAGTGATAGTTATAAATTTAGGTTCATGATTATCCCTAGGAAGGGAGAGGGGAATTGACTAGGTGAGGGACACACAAGGGGATTTCAATTCTGTTACCAGTGTTTATTTTTTACTCTGGGTATAGTGGATTCATGGGTGTTCGTTTTATTATTTTCTATATATTTTGTATATCAGAAATATTGCTTAATGCTTTTTAAAAAGGAGAAATTCAAATTAAAAGCTAAGCAGGGAAGGTGTGCTTTTCTAGAAGTCTGTTGTATTTGGGTAGGAAATCAATCTATTTCCCTCCAAGTTGCCCCTACCCATCTTCCCTCCTCCCATCCTCTCCCTGCTGCATATCTTTGGGTTAAGGCATCATCCTGAAGGTCAAGTGTTGAGCTCATTCGGGAATTCTTATCCTGACTTGCATAGGATATGATTTCCATTTCCTTGTGGTCTTTCTGCCATCTGCTTCTTCCTTTGCTTTATCTCCTAGGCATGCTCCATCCTGCCTGCCTTCCCCTTCCCTCAACTCAGCTGTACTCACTGGGAGAGTATGGCTGCCTCTCTCCACCCTCAGCCTGGGAACAGGAATAAGCCTCCCTTCTCCCACCTCTCAGCAGGAATAATAACCAGTGCTCTTTCTCCATCCCAGTTTATCAGGTGTTTAAATGGAATGATTCAGGAAATTGTTGGTCCTCCCATGACTGGGAGAGGCTTTCCCTATGCTGGGGGTGTCACAAAAGCAGGAAGGTATGTGAGTGGGAGGTTGGAAGCATTACAGGGTTGACTTCCAGAGTCAAGGATCAAAGACACCAGTACATCCAGGGGAGAGATTGGGGCAGATGAGAGAGAGGACTTGGAAGAGCTCTTGACCCATTATCCTCAAAAGAATCATATGAAGGCACAAACACAGACACGTATCTCCCACCCTAGATGTTTCCTGGTTTTTCTAATCTCAAATTATAAGGGACTCAGTTCAGAAGACAGGACAGGGCACAACCCGGGTAATCATCTCCCCTCCTCTCTTTCCCTGCTGGAGAGCCCCAAGTAGAGACCTGCCACAAATGTAGTGGCCAGGTATACGAGGGACTGTCCAGAAAAAATCCAGCCATAAATATGTCTCTATTTCATAATACATGGCTGGATACTTTCCAGACAGCCCTCGTATTAGTCTCTTAGAACTCTTTCAGCCACAAGTGGCAGAGTAACTAAAGCTGAATTCAAGTAAGTGTAAGGAAGAAAAAAGTGCCTTTATTGTCTCATGTAACTGGAAAGTCTAAGTGACATGTGAACTTTCAGAACAGCTGGATCTAGTGGTCCAGACCATGTCTTCAAAACTCTTTTTCTCCCCATCTCACTGTCTTTTTCTGTCAGCTTTATTTCTTAGGCTGAGTCCTTCCATATCGTGACAAAGATAACCAATAGTACCTCAAAGATTATATCTTCCTTAGAGTTCATAATCCAGAGAAAATAATAACCTCTCTCTTTCTCTCTGTCTCTTCTCTCTCTCCCTCCTCACCCCCACCCATATAATTCTATAAAGAAGAAGGAGGAAGAGATTGAGTTGTTCCTGAACCAATCAATAAATCTAAAAGAATGGGAATGCAATTGGCCTTCCTTTGATGGGGGAGGAAGAGACCCCATGATTGACAGCCATAAGATTCCAAAGGAAAAGAGTGTTTTCTTATCAGAGGAAGGGGAAAGGGGTACTTGGAGGTCATTATGTCCACTATACCAAAGTCCCACACACAGACTCAATCACCTCTTAACCGCAGAATTAACTTGAATATTTGGAGTTGTCCCATATAGATTTTGTTCATACAAGGTCTGACAATTAAGTTCATAAACTCATCCTAGAAAAAGGACTACATATCTCATTGCTGAATATCACTATGGTCACCTTTGAAGTACTCCCCTTGGGAAGCTATGCACTGACGCCAGTGCCTAATCCACCCTTCAAAGCAATTTTGGAGCTCTTTCTCTGGAGTGGCCATCAGAGTGGTCATCATATGGCCCTTGATGTCCTGAATGTCATAAAAATGTCTTCCTTTCAATATTTCCTTTATCTTCAGGTAAAGAAAAAGGTCATTGGGGGCCAGATCAGATGAGTAGGGAGGGTGTTCCAATACAGTTATTTGTGTACTGGCTAAAAACTCCCTCACAGACAGTGCCCTGTGAGCTGGTGCATTGTTGGGATGCAAGAGCTGTGAGTTGTTGTTGAAAAGTTCAGGTCATTTTCATCGAACTTTTTCACTCAGCCTTTTCAGGACTTTCAAAGAGTAAACTTGGTTGACTGTCCAGTTGGTGTAAATTCATAATGAACAATCCATCTAATATCAAAAAAGTTTAGCAATATCATTTTGACTGTTGATTTGGACTGATGCAACTATTTTGTTTGTGGAGAACTGGCTGACTTCCACTGTGTACTTTGATGCTTTGTTTCAGGGTCATATTAGTACACCCATGTTTCATCACCAGTGATAACACAACCCAAAACATTGTCTTGCCTTTCCAAAAGGTCTTGGCAAACTTCGACTCTCCTTTGCTTTTGTTTATCAGTGAGCTCCTTTGGGACCATTTTTGCACACACCTTTCTCATGCCAAGATTTTCAGTTAAGAGTTTCCTGTTTCTATATTGATGTTTACTTGGTCTGCTATGCTTCTCACAGTCAGCTGATGATTTTGACACACAATTGGACAAATTTTTGCAATGTTTTCGTCAGTTCTGCTTGTTACTGGTCATCCTGACCTTTCTACATCAGTGATGCTTTCTCTCCCCTCAGAAAAACATTATGTTCATTTGTACAATGCTGCTGTTTTCTTCATGGCATTATCCCCATAAACTCGGACTAACATGTCCCTGGTTTCACTGCCACTTTTGCCAAATTTAACAAGAAATTTAATGTTTGTTCATTGCTCTAATTCAAGTTCCAACATTCTCATGATGGCACACAAAGACACCCAACAACAATAATGAATGCCACTCAGCAAGACGCTGCCACATATTGATGAGAACACAGCTGTGAGACACAGATACACCAAGGTTATGAGACCTCACTGAGTTGTTTGTACAGTGCTGCCAACGTAAGAGCATGGTGCCAAGTTTGTGAACTTATCACACCTCATATACTCCAAAATAAAATAAAAAACAATCAATTTATTTTGTTTCAAATAATTATAAAACTTAGGATTAAGTATAAATAATTGTAAATATAAATAATTATAAATCCCAGGTCTGGCATATCAGGTACAGCTCTGCCTCAAAAATATTTTCTAGGAAGTTAGAAGTAGGGTAGCCAGTAATTCTGGTTTGCCAATGACTTTCTGGATTTAGCACTGAAAGTCCCTTGTTCTGTGCAAACCATGTTAGTCAGTCACCCTTAAATGAGTCTTTAGTTATCATTCGCAGCAAATGAGAACTGATAGCTCCGGGCCAGGTGCAACAGCGGGTCAGGTTGGCACTCTTAGAACCCAGAATCCTTACCTCTGAAGATCTGCATCACCAGAAAGAAGACCAGAAACTCCTACCCCCACCTGCCACACCCCTACAAACACATGTATAGAAGGAAGAGTATCACTTCCAAGTATCATTTGCACTTGGAAGGTGATGGCTGCAGTGCTGCCAGCTCCCACACACAGGGACACAGGAGGGATGAGCCCAGGCCCCACCAGGGCCCATTCTGGACAGAGCTGGAGGACCCAGCAAGAAGCAACCTTCCCAGACTGCTGGAAGCAGGCAGGGAGGGGTCTCCAGACAGTGTCTCCTACCCTCTCTGCTCCCCACAGACTGGAGGCCCCCTTCTGCCCACTGTACTTAGGTAACCAGCGTCTTCAGCCTCACCTAGATTACAGCAACCCAGTTGTAGAGTCAGCCCCAAGGGCCAGCCCCACCCGCCCCGCCACCCCAGGATGCCCTTTGTCCCTATCTGTCCTTCTGGCTTCTCTGCTTTCCAGGCCCTGGCCCTGGATCCCATCCGCCACCAGTTAGACAAAGCTTGTAAGGAAGCTGGGTGGGCCGCCAGGCAGGAGTGGCCTCCCAGAAGTCACTGCTGTAGCAGAGTCAGATCAGTCACTCTCCACTTCTTAAGTGCAAAATTCTTCAGTTCAAACCCGGATCACGACTTTAAGATCAACCACGTAGCACTAAAAAATCCTCAGGGTATTTTTTGTACCTGTACTCAGGAACCCTGAGTCAGGCAGCGGGCCTGTGGCCTGTGAGAACTGTTGGAAACCGGTCTTTAGAGTCATGTTCCAGGCCCCCTAGTGGCTGATGACACTAACCTAGTTCGGTACAACAGGAATTTATTCTCCATTTTGGGTTCAGGGTCCTTTTTTCTCCCAAAGGGCTGTACCACAAGAAAGAGCACACATGCATCCCCATCCCAAGGGCACACATACACACACACACACACACACACACACACACACACACACACACACACACACAGTACACCCTCACATACAGCATAGGGCGGTGTGATGGTTCCCCACCCCTGATCCCGCTGAGGACAGGACCTAAGCTCTTGCTTATACACACACACACCTATTCCTTCTCATAAGATCTCCCACCCCCGCACCAAATACCAGCCAATTTTAGTCACTTTTAGCTCTTTCCTGACCATATCCTTAGCCAAGCACACTGTTTTTACAGTCTGGCATCTAGTGTATCTTACACAGAAGATTCTGAGAATCCCTCATTTATTTTCATTCTGAGCTAATGCCCAAGCATGATGTGACCCCTGTGGGCAGCAGACCCCAGAATTCAGCAGTAAGAAGGGAGTCTGAGGCCACCTGGATCAATGATGTCTCTGTGGCCGTGTCAGACTCACCTGATGTGATGAAAAGATGAGGATGCCAGGCTCCACTCCTGGGGTGCTGTACTGACTTCATCTAACCTCCCATTTCACAGAAGAGGAAGTGAGGCCCAGAGAGGAGGAGCCATTTGTTTTAGATGACAGGGCAGAGCTGGAACTGAAGCCCACAGCTTCCAGTCCAGTGCTCTGCCCACCACACACAGTGCCTCCCTGAACACAAATAGTTGCTGAACTTGAAACCAACAGGGAGCCCAGGCATTCCTTGGCTCTGATAGTCCCTGTCAAACCTAGGACGTGGCATTAAGGCATCTCCTTTCATGGATCATCCCAGGCCAACATTGCCCTGTCCCCATCTCCCCTGCCCTGTGAGGTGGTGGGAAGGGGCTCTCAGGAAGTGACTGACTGCAGACCCTTGGCTCAGGAACTTGAACCAGATGGAACCAGTGGAGAATTATGTTCCTCTGTTAGAACTTGTCTGGAACTAAATTTAGTCAAAAGACAGAGCAGCAGTGAAGGGGATAGACTGGACCCATAGGATACAGTTTTTAAAACAACGACACCAGAACAAATCTGGCCCTATCACATTACCCGAGAGCTGAACTTGCTAGAAGACCTCCCCAGCCCTCTCCCTGTGGAATCTAGGAGTCCCCCCAAGTGCCCTGACTAAGGAGCTGTCAGGGGACCTGGCAGAGTTTGGTGCGGATGCTTTGGTGGGCCAGTTTTGGACCAAAAAATATTGAAGGATTCATTACCACTACCCTTCTGTGGGAGAAGCCAGGAGCTCGGTCTCCCCCAACTCCCCACCCCACTCCACTCTGTGGATTCCCTCAAGCTCAGCAGGAGAGGCCCGTGGGATGGGAAGGCAAAAGGGAAACCAACAGCAGAAAGGGTAAGCTGAGGGGCGGGGGAGAGAAGGAAATGACAGGAGGGGGGAAGAGTAGAAACGAGCCAAGGGCAGAAGGCTCTGTGCAGGGGACTGGGATTGTCAAATGAGCCAGATATGACATCACTCTCAGCTGAGTCACTAGGCAAAAATCAATCAGAACTAGTCATTCTACTCATAGGTATATACCCAAAGGAAAT
Source organism: Lyroderma lyra (assembly GCA_004026885.1). Lineage (NCBI taxonomy): Eukaryota > Metazoa > Chordata > Mammalia > Chiroptera > Megadermatidae > Lyroderma > Lyroderma lyra. The sequence continues at coordinate 60,469 of PVJL010005767.1, forward strand.
GAAGACTCTCATTTACACGAAAACCTGCATGTGAATGTTTATAGCAGCTTTATTCATAATTGCTAAAATTGGAAACAGCTTTATCCTTCAACTGATGAATGGATAAACAGACTGTAATATTTTTACAACGGAATAACTACACAGCAATTAGAAAGAATGAACTCAATAAAACAACATGGATAAATCTCAAAAACTTTATGTTAAATGGAAGTTATGAGCCACAAAATACTGGCTGAACATGATTCCATTTGCATGAAGCTCTAGAAAAGACACTTCTAATCTACAGCAATAGAAAGCAGGTCAGTGGTTCTCTGGAACCCTGGAGAAAGGGGAAGGATTCATCACAAAGGGCTATGAGGCAACTTTTGGGGGTAATGGAAATGATCTGTCTTTACTGTAGCGGTGGTTACACGGTTGTATGTATTTCTCAAAACTCATCAAATAGGTGCATTTTACTGTATTAAATTATAACTCAAAAAATTGATTTTTAAAGTCAATTCACCAAATGATTGATTTACCAAAAGTACAGCCATACGACTCCACGCTCTGCCAACACCCCTTCCTGTGGTGGTCACTCAGCCCCCAGCAACCCCAGCTGAACAATTCTCTCTACGGGCTCACGCAGCCCCACCATCTCCCGCAGACCCACTGCTCTCTTAACTTCTGGGGCCCCTCAGACAGTCTTGGAGAGTTTCCATGAGTTTGCCCAGGCCTCTTCCCTCTACTCTCTGGTGGGCCAAGGACACCTCTGTGAGGCCGCATCTCCCAGAAGTCAGCAGGCAGCAGACACACGTGCTCTCCAATCAGGGATCCCAGGTCTCCTCTGACTATTAAACCTTTACTGCTGGGTGGTGGAGGTGGGGGCACACAATAGGATAAATGACTGCCTAAGTAGCTTTCCATATCCATTGTTTATAGGAAAACTGAAGCCTAGAGAAATTCAGAAGCCTGATTTTAACTTCTGATTTTTCTCTGTACCTTAAAGATGGCCTCCTTCCTTGGGGCAGTAGAGGCCAGGGCCAGTTTAAAAGAGGAATGGGATTGCAGGGACAAAAACAAGACAAAAAGCATAGGTTAAAGTGTTCACATTTCATCTTTTATTTTTTTAACTCCTTGATAAATCTTTGATTCTCAGAAGAGGATATTTCCTAACTGAAGAGTCCCTTACTTGCAAGTTTCTGTTCAGAATCAGTTCCTCCAGAATCAGAGCCCAGTGAGGGTGCGTGTTACCCACTAACACAATGTCAGCTGCTGCCGGCCCTCGGCGCTGTGTGGAATCTATGGCACCCCTGGTGCCTTCTTGATTGCTATCCCCCCATTCCCACCTATCCTTGTTCATTCTCTCCTCAGGGAAAGGCAGCCATCGCCCACCTTTCTCAGTGTTTTCCAACTTAAAAGCGGTAGTGAAATCTCATTGTTGTTTTAATTTCCCTGATGATCAGTGATTTTGAGCATTTCCTCAAAAGCTTATTAAGCTTTTTTGGGTCTCCCTTCCTGTAAATGGCAGGTTCGAATCTTCGGTCCATTTGCATGTTGGCATGGCCGTCTTCTCCTTGCGGCGTATGTAAGAATTCTTTGTCTATGCTAGGTATTACTCCTTTGGTGATGTGCAAATGCACTGTGAGTATCTTCTGTCATTCTGTCAGCTATCCAAATATTAACGTTTTCTGTGTGTTCTTATTTGACAGAAATCCTTAATTCTTATGTAATCAAATTTAAAATTTTTTTCCTTATGGTTCATAGCTTCAGAATGTTTTCTAAGAAGTATTTCTTGCCCCCAGATCACACATAGATTCTCCTACATTGTCTTCTTCATTTTCCATTTCACGTGTTGATCTGTTTATGGCCCATCTTTTAATATGGGGTTTCGTGGGTATGTTGATTTATTTAACTCTGTATAGTGAGTCACTCATGCCCATGTTCTCTATTAAACAATTTGTTCTTTTCTGTTTATCTGTGGTGCCAATTTTATCATATTTTGAATTCTCTGAAATATCAGGGTCTGTCCCTGACCCCTCTATTTTGTTCCATTGGTCCTGTTCTAGTGCCAAACCCACTGTTGTTAGTGTGGCTTTGTAGGATTCTCCTCTTTACCATTATTTTTTTAGGGGTGATTTTGTCATCTATGGATAGTTATTAAGAGAAGGAAATTTGTGGTATATTTTGGAGTGCTTATGGCATCTCTTTACTGCAGTTTTACATTACTATATATTCAAACCTGGTAATGTTTTTCCCTATTGGCTTCTAGTTTTATACTTTGTTTAGGAAGACTCTGGTCATCCCAATATTATCTAAATAGTCTCTAATGTTTTATTTAAATCTTTTATAGTGTTATTTTAATACATACTTAATCTGTAGAATTTATTTTTGTGTAGTTATGAAGTTGGGATCTAACTATATTTTATTCCAATAGTAAGCTGGTTTTTCCAATGATGAATGGTCCACCCTTCCCCCACTGATTTGAAATACTTTCTTTTTCATAGACTAAAATTCCATATACACATAAGATGGTGTCTAGACTCCCCTTGGTTTATGGAAGGTTTTAGAGTCTAGAATGTGTTGGCAAGAATGAGAAAGCATTAAATGCCTTTGAGCAGTAGAATGACACATTGAAGGGGGTGGTTACAAAGTTCCCTGGCCAGCCAGATGTGTGGGGGCCGTGACAGGCACAGGAGCTGAGGGAGAGATGTAGCCAACAGACTGGGGAGGGAGGAAGCAACAGGTGTCTGAGGCATGTTCAAAAAGGAAAGGTGAAGAATTCATCTTTGCTGGCTTCACAGGGGAGTGATGCTAGCAAAGCTGCTGAGAGGAATGGATTTTTTGGTGCTGGATTACCTGAGGCCAAGGGGCTGTGGGTGAAAGGGGCAGGTTCTGGCCATCCCATCAGTGGGAGCCAGTTCATAAGCCCCAGACACAACTGGAGGTAGTGGCCTCAGACTCCTCGCTCCTCAGGGAGGAGAGGGGGCTGGGTGAAAAGGAACTCAGTCCCTTCTACTTCATGCAGAGACAGCTTCAGAGTTTCTACATGAAGGAACCTGGGGGCCGGGAGAGAGGGGCTGTGACTTAGAGCATCAGGTGTGTAGCAAGAACAGTGTTTCAGCTTAAATTATGTGTTCACTTGGAGACACATTGGATTAGAAGAGGGGATTAGGCACTCCTCACTCCATTGTGTGGACTCCCGGCACTCTTCGCCTGGCACTCCTTACCTTCTCAGGCCACTTCACACCGTTCCTACACGGGTGTCTTCTGTCCCCTCCTGCCCCACCTGGAGTCCACACCCGACAATTTGCCACTTGATTCAGCCTCTCTTCCTGCTCACTAGCTCATGAATTCTCTGTATTTCCTTCCAAACCCTGCCCCAAGCCTTCGGCGCGCAGGTGGGCACACAGCCCTCAGTGAGTGTGTGCTAGTGAACTCTCCACTCAGTTTGCTGCTGTACCAGCTCCCACCCAGGTCAGAGGCTATGCCGAGGGGAGGAGGAAGAAACTTTCACCCACCTCCCATTATCCTCTTCTTCCACTTGATTTCATTCCACTACAGCCAGGCGCTGCTCTTGAGGACTTTATGCACAGTGAGCAATGGCAAGGATCAGAGAGCTGGATTTTCTGTGCACCACCTAGGATGGATGAGATGGGGTAAGGTGGGGCTGGGCTCCTTTGGTGAGAACAGGATCAAGTTCCAGGCTTTGAAGAATACCCTTTGGGACTTGCCCTAGGCCTATTTCATGGGGGAAGGGTGGGGGAATGGAGGGAATGGGGAGACAGGTGGGATCCTCAGGAAGCAGGTCCCCTGCACCTCACCATACCCCTCATCCTGTCACTCTCAGGACACTACAGTGCTGTAGATTGGGTTGACCATGGCAACAATCAGCACGGGCTTCTTAAAGTTCAACTCTGATCATGTCACTCTCCTGCTCAGAAATCATTCATTGACGGCTCCCTATTGCCTAGAAAAAAAGTCTGATTTTAAAGCATGGCCTTTAAGGGTCACAACTATTGACCCTAATGTATCTTTCCAGATTTGTTCCTTCACAAAGCCTCCCTTCTCTCTGTCCAAGTCCCTCCACCTTCTGTGTCCCACTCTCCACCTCCCCACCTCCTCATCTCCTCCCATACAGCTCACCACTCTGACACCAGATCTTGCTTGCACACCTGAGCATGCCCTGCTTTCTGGTCTGCCTATTCTTGCTCACGCTGTTCTGTTCTCCTATTATGCTTTCCCTCCTCCAAGACCCGATTCAGATACCACCTCCTCCATGAAGCCTTCTCAGATTCATTCTTCCTGTCCCAGCTGACATCCATTTTTCAGCTTCTGTGCTCTCTAGTCAGTTATTAGCTCTGCAAACCACAGATGTTTACCAACGTGAAGGATTTATATTGATCCTCCTAGGATACCCCCGTTACCACAGGAGACTCTTCCCCTCTGAATCTCTGAGGGGTTGAAAGCATTTGGCTCTCCAGATTGACTGTCCGCAGCTTCAAGCCTGGGATGTTCTCTCGCAGCATCTATGCAATAGGTGACCACTAAGTGTGTAAACTAAACTGAATTTAGTAGAGTCCACTGAGGAGTGTGGTGCTGAGTAGGTGTCCTTGGCAGGGGCAAGGACAGGCATGAGCTGGATGGGATCCAAGCTAAGGCCCCATCCCTCCTTGGGCAAGCAGAGGGGAGCAGAGTGAGGTACATCCTCCACCTGTCATGGGAAGAGGTCCCACAGATACCGCTGACCAGGTTCTATCCCTGTGCTTGGGCCCAGTCAGATCTCACCCTCAGTTTCATAAAAGCACTTTAATCTGTGGGCCAGAAAAGCCGGTTGTGAGGCCCCAGGCAATAGCTCAGGCAGGAAACTCCCACTATACCCAGCTGGGCAGCTGAGCAGGAGGAGCCACCTCACCAGGCCCCCAAGTGAGCCAGCTACCAAGCCAGCGATAGAAATCAACTGGGTGGGACGGGAGCATCCTCTAAGCTGCCCTGAGACCAGGCAAGTGGCTGGGCACACCCTCCCTCCACCTGGCCTCCCAGCAGGGAGGGCTTGGGGTGCTTACCCTTGACCAACTCTCCTCACCAAAAATTTGGGCGATTATTTTCTTTCTTCACCTTTTAACTTTGAAAGTCCTGGTCCCTGCCTCCCATGAGGTCCCTGCCCACATTCCTGGGACTCCGAACCATGGGACTAAGTGGAGTTAAAAGGGCAGTCACTATCCCCCAAGAAGGGCATCTCTGAGCCAGGACCTTAATAAGTTGAAGAGAGTGGGCTTATCCTAAATTTGTGAGGGTCCAGCATCCTCTTCTTGCCACCCTCTGGTCTCATGGACAGCCTGGTCTCTCTGAGCTGGGGGCAGTAGATCACTGACCCAAGGGCTGGAGCCCCTGCTGGTCCCTGCATTTCTGAGATCTGAAGCCCAGAGGGTCTCTTGATGCTAAGAGGCCTATGCCTGGGCTCCCTATCCGCTTACCCACCCTAACCCCTCCCCAAGCAATCCCTGTCACTGCCGAGAGGCATCTGGAGGGCGGAGCTCTGAGTCAGACTATAAATTCACAGTCTCACCACCCAGCTAGAGAGCTGCCACAATGCACCAGAAACGGATACCTGCCTGGGTCTCCCACAACCCGCCAGACCTATGCCAAGCAGAAGAACACAGACTCTCAGCTACCTGCAACTTGGAGGTGAGGGAGCAGTGCTGGGAGGGTGGGGCCAGGAGCTGAGGGCTGGAGACAGGCTCCGGGGCGGGCGGGGAGGGGGGGGGGGACACGTTCTGACCCAGTTGTGGTTGGGGTTCCGGAATGGATAGCCCAGCTGTGGTTACCCATGGGCTTGCCAAGACACCGTGGAGTGGCTCAGGGCCATCCTGGGGCCAGGCTAGCAGGCTGGTAGACAGTGCTCAGCACTGCCAGGGGTGGGTCCACATTTGGCCTATCCTAGTAGTGAGCAGGCATTTATCTCATGGACATCCTAAACTGCTGTACTGTGTGAGTGTGTGGTGTGGTGTGGTGTAGTGTCTGGTGAGAATCGTGACACTGCTAACCTGTCACCATCAGCCAAGAAGCTTCCCACCTGGGTCTGTGGCTGAGACTTCTGGGTTTCTCCAATTCCTCTCAGCCTGGCAGGAAGACCCCGAGTTCGTGGTCAGGTTGCCAGGGTTCTGGATCAGCTCTACCCCAGTTTTTTTCATCTTATCTTACTCTTCTAATTTGCTGTAGGCACGCCATAGCCAGGACTGTCAGCAGCACCTTATTTCTCATTACCTTCCCCCAGCCCACACTAAATCACTGAATGAAATGAGTGATGCCCTGAAAGTGTCTTGTCCCTTTGGGGTGGGAGATGGAGACCCTGCTCAGTCTCCAAAAAGCCCAGGAGGGGGAGCTCCATGCTGCCTGGAGATGGTGCCCCAGTGCCCGGCCAGGATAGACATGGCCTTAAGGGGTGTTTCCCCACAGTCCTCAGGAAATCTTTAGTTAACAGTTAAATACCCGTCAGAGGCTCAGAGATGAGAGTCTCCAATGGTCCCAGGGGTATCCTAGGAGGATCAATATAAATTCTTCACATTTGTAAACATCTGTGGTTTACAGAGTTAATAACTGGCCAGAGAGCACAGAAGATGAAAAATGGATGTCAGCTGGGAAGGGAAAGAGGGAGTCTGAGCCGGTTTCATGGAGGGAGTGGTCCTCCTCTTTGCCTCTCCTTCTCCAGTCTTACTGGGTCACCAGGCACCTAGGCCGGAAGGACCTCCACAGAAGGGACAGAGCTTGCCTCAAAGGGCAGAGTGAAGTGACTGAAAATCGCTCCTGTCCCTCTCAGGTCCTGGAGGGTCCATGACCCAAAGATGTGAATTTTTGCCCCGACCCCTCACCTAGCCTGGGTGATGAAAAGGAAAACAGCCATAGTAGCTTCTTGCAGGTGTCTCCCGGTCTGGGATGTTGCTCAGACTAGCAGGGAAATATTCTGGGGTCCCATAAAGTCCCCACCCAAGGGTCTCCTTTTAGGAAGGGCCCGTGCATCCTGGAAGCTATCACCAGGCTGGTCTGAGCTCTGACTGACACAGGTGTTGCAAGGAACTGTTGGATCCACCCAGCTCTCTGGGAAGGAGGAGGTGGCATCACCAGCCCAGCCCGCCCTGAGAAGCTTTGTGGAGGGGAGTTCCCACAGGCAACCTGGGAGCCATCTCCCCCTCTTCCGCAGACTTTGTGGGCTGCTTCGGTTAGGGTATGCCTGACCCGGGGATGGACATCAGACCCACCACTTCTGAAACATGGTTGTCAGACCCTCCTCCCTACTGCCACCCTCGCTGGGAGCCTGACCCTGAGAGACTGTCTGCAACTAAATATTCTTCTAATTTATAGTGACCAGACCCGTAGGGTACAGGGAGAGTCCCGAATTGGGAGCTGAAGGTTTTGGTTCTGCCTCTGCTATGAACTAGTCTAGTGCATAACCTGGAACAAGGTTTTAGCTGATTTGATTAATACACGGTGAGAGCCAGCCTCCGGGTGGCTGGAAAACACACTGCCCTGCAGTCAGGCAGGGAGACCCGCCCCTGAGTGCGGCCACTTCTGCGCCGTGTGACCGCGCGAGATGCAATCTCTCTAAACTCACTTTTCTCTGCAAAGCAGGCCTAATAGTACCTCCTCACTCAGGGCAGAGTTGGAAGGCTGGATGAGAACAGACCCAATGCGCCCAGTGTACAGTCGGGACCTGGCTTCCTAGCGAGGGTCATTGTGTTTCCCAACTTCCCTGCCACAAGTCCTATCTATAAAGCGAAGGGGTGGGAAGGAGTAACATTGGATTGCATAATAGCCGACCCTGAGAGTCTAGGGGCTACATCCCCTCCAGCTGGCAAGAGCTCCCTGTCCTCAGGAGGTCTGGAGGGAAATGGAGTCCTGACGAGATCAGCCCTAAGGCCAGGGCGGAGGCTAGAACCATGTGGGTCAGCCACCTGAGTCCTGGTGACCCAGGACACCGCTCTCCAGCCGCCCTCCACACACAGCCGTACTTGTTGTTAAAGTGTCTAGATGCCCTTCTGTACTGTTTGCCAAACACCCTGAGGGTTCCCTGGTCCTCACCCCAGGACCCTCCAACACCCCCACGAACTGCAGAATCCAGGGCTGCAGCTTAGCTGGCATGGCGCCTGACCGTGCCTGTTGTTACGATGGTTCCACTTTCACCCTGATACCCAGCCAGGGCGTCCTGAGCTAAAGACGGGCTTGTCCAAGTCCCTAAAGTTTTTACCCTTACCACACCATCAGCTACCCCATAAACTTGGGTTCCGTACTCTCACCAGTTTCTGGTTCCTGCTTCTGGTCTGCAGTCACAGACACTGTGCTTTGTTTTTCGCATCTTCCTACTGTGTATCAATGACCTCTGGGGCCATGAATTTTTGCCTGTCTCTAGCGTGACTGCAGTTGAGCATATTATCTCAGAAGCAAAATACATGCACTCATTTTAAGCCAGAAGGTCATTTTTCACAGACCTGGTTCCTGGAGTCACCTGGGCCCAAGACCTGAGTCATATGCTCCCTCTGCTGCCTTCCTCCCAGCAGGACCCTCTCTCAAACCCTCCAGGTGACCTCTCCCTGGTGGGAGGTGTAAGAGAACCTTACAGAGAGCTTTGAAATTGGGTCCCTCCTGCAAATTCCTGGGCTAGAAGGTGTGTGCCCTCTGTGGCTACTAGAAAACGGGAACTTCTCCAAGAACCCTTCCAGCTCTGATAGGCTCTGGCTGTTAAAAAAGAGAGAAATCGTGGCGTCAGCAGCATGGTGCAAGTGGCAAGATGGCCAGAGTATGGGCTTCTTGGGAGGCTTTGAAGAAATTCAGAGTAAAAGGAAGAATCTGTCAGGAAAATGAATTCCAAGAGCAAAAAACCAAGGAAGAGGAGATGAGGGCAAGCAGCACCTGTCTTCATGTTTGTTGAGGGTCACTACTTTCAAGGGAGGTGACTTTGTTGTTATGAACACAGACTTAAGAATTGGAATTGGTTTCAAACTTGGGTTCCTCCAACTCCAGCGAAGTCAAAGAATTTAGGCTCAGATTCTCCATCTGTACAGAAAGCCTAATAACAACTGCTTCGTGGGGTGTTGTAAGGTTTGAGCAAGATAAAATGTAGAGGTTACACACACAACACTTAGCAAATGGCAAGCACTCAGCAGGCGGTAGCTGGTGTGGTTGCTGTTGCTGAGTTAGAATAGAAAGAAATGGTCAAGCTCTCTGGACATGACAGCCCAGAGCTTTCCCTGGAAGGCAGGCAGGCCTCCAGTGAAGTCCCACGGGAAGCTGTGAAGGCTCAGTCCCTTCCGGTGAAGGTACAGGAGAGCCGGGCAGGGCCAAGGGCAAGAGGAGGGCCGGGATGGCCAAAAGGACCCTGGCCCTGGGTTCAGAGCACTTCAACACTGTGAAATGTCTCTGAGGACCGCCCAAGGCCTAAGACAGAGATCCTAAAACTGGCTTAGGCCTTGGGCGGCTCCCCACTTGGAGCCCTCTAGTTGCTCTCTGAGAAAGTGGGCGAGTGGGAACGGCCTTTGCCAGAACTCTGCTCCTGGGTGAAAGCTGGCTCACCCCTCCTGACCAGGCAGACCGGGACGCCGCTCTGCCCCGGTGGGGAGTGAGAAGTGAGGAGCCTCCCCTGCCCAGAGGGAGTCCGGCCAAAGGCCACAGCCCTATTTCCAGAACCGGAAGAGATGCGGTTGGTGTGGCCTTTGGTCCAACTTACAAAGCTCAATATGGAGTCCTGTTAGAGCAAGTTGTTGACCAGGTCGATGTTGAATATTTCAGAGTTAATTTCACAAAAGGAATCCTTAGACTATATATGACTGTAAGTTTGGCTCTTGTTCTGATTTTGAGCCAGCTGTTGAGGAGAGAGGAGGAAGAGATCCTAAAACCGACTTACGTATCTATCTCAGGGACTGACAGCCTTCCCAGCCATCATTCTATTGTTGCTGATTAAAATTAAGCCTCAGAAGAGGCTGAAAGGACAGACATCAAAATGATATTGTACACCTGAAACCAGTACGATGTTATACGAGGTCAGACAATTAATTTTGTGAACTCATCCTAGAAAAAGTGCTACCTGCCTCATTGCTGAGTATCATCACTCTGGTCACCTTCGAGTTCTCCCCTTAGGAAGCTGTGTACTGTCGCCAGCACCTAGTCCACCTTTCGAAGCAGCCACGGCCTGGCTAGCTCAGTTTGGAGAGCATGGGACTCTCAAAGCAATTTTGGGACTCTGTCTGGAATGATCATCAGATCTGTCGTTGGACCCAAAATCTGACAATTAAGTTCGTGAACTTGCCACCATGTACTTATGTTGTCAGCACTGTCGAAACAACTGGATAAGAAGTGCTGCCAATGAGGTAGCAATGAGGTGTGCAGCACTTTTTCTAGGATAAGTTTGAGAAATTAACTGTCTGACCTCACATGTCCACTATATCTCAATTTTAAAAAGGGTAACAACACCTCTATTATAAAGGTTTTAGGAGGATCACAAACTAAGAAAAGTGTCTGACAAGTAGTGAGTGTTCAGTAGATAGTAGTTATTATAAATATTATTTCTGATAATAGCCCAGGCAGATAAGCTATCTGTGGGCAGTCTGAGTTGGAAATAGAAATACAGTAGACTCTCAGTTCACCAGCACCCATACTGGATAAATGTCACATTATTTCTTCAATTATTTTGCCAGTTGATTGGGAGCGTCAGTTACTTGAGTTCCAGGTCGCAGAGAGTCACCTGTAATTATAACATTAAAAAACAAACAAACAAAAAAATGGTAGTAGTGATCATTTCTGAGTGGTAAGATTATGGGGACTTTTTTTACTTCATACTTTTATTATCTTCCCCAAACCCCAATATTATTTTAATAGAGAAGAATTGCATCCTCTAAAAGGGGTGTAAAGTGATTTTGGCAACACAGAGTGGACTATGTGGGGTGTGAAGATTCTAACTTGGAGGCCTCTGTAAATACAGCCAGTCATTTGGTGGGTTGGAGGAGCCCTGCTGTGGGCATGAGCTGGGAGTGGGTGGTAAAAAGACTTACTTAAACCTGGGTAAGACTCTCAGGGAAAGGACCTCAAATCCCAAGATTCAAACAGGAAAGATGTGAATAGAACAGGCATGAAGCTTTCCCTCTTTCAGGGTGAGCTGGCTCAGGGTAGGGTGAAGAGAAAAATCTCTCACCTCAGTGCCTGAGGTCCCCTGGGGACCCGAGAGTCTGCCAGGCCCCAGGAACGTGGATTGGCTGTGGGGAAGACTTCTTGAGTCCAGGCAGTGGGAGCCTGTGGCCGGCTTGAGCTGCTCTCTCCCTTAAGGCCACCTGCCATCATTGCCTAGACAGTGAGTCCACTGTCCTCTCAATCCACAGGAGGGGCTGTCTCCATGCCACCTGCTAACAGTGAGGGTCATCCGAATGAAAAACGTCCGACAGGCTGATAGGGGTGAGTATTGTCCTCTCACGTTCCTTATTCTCCCCTTATAGGGCCTGCCTGGAGAAATAGTCAGGGGTGCGTGTGTGTGTGTGTGTGTGTGTGTGTGTTTATTCTATACTCAGTTTGTATTTCAGACTTTGAGGTTTATATAGATCTTCTAGGCCTCTCCCACAAGCTGTAACCTAGGCACTCCTAGCTCCTGGGTTCTGCCTGAGTCTAAGCACTGTGTACCTCACCTTCTCTTCCCACTGCCCCCTCCCTAGCATCCAATTCCAGGAGTGCCAGCTTCTCCCACACTGCATACTCCTTGCTCCTGCATGAGTTTATAGAATAGACTGTTCAGGGCAAAGGGGAAGGAGAACCCCTTAGGCATCAAGAAGCCAGCTGCCAGCCTAGTACCAGTCCATGCTTCTTCTCAAGACCTGGATCCCGAATTGAGTTCCAGAAAGCCCATGATGTGGTTTGACTCACCAGGGCTGTTTGTGCAGTGTTTTCTTACAACCTTAAATTCACCTTCATCCCAGCCCCTGTGGCATTCCTAGGTGATGGGAGCCCAGGAGATTCTCTGGCTTCAGGCAGACGTTATGACATTTGGGTGGGCATGATGCTCCTGTCTTTGGGGTACCATTTCAAGAGATCAGGAGAACCAAGGACCACATGCCCCCTGCACACAGACTGCCTTTTAGGTGTATTCAGTCCCCTTTGAGCACCTCTTACTGTTTATGTTTTCTTCCTTTCCCCTGAGAAACAGGGTTGAGGGGCATGCATGGTGTCTGGGGGTGCCAGCCCAGTCATGTTGTGTCTGGACTTCATAGTTGTCACAGGCTAGGCTCTGTTGCTGTCTTGCCTGGTGAGATGTGAGATGATCCTGATGCCTTCCAGGTCCTGGGTTAGCCCCAGATTTTTCCCTTCTAGTTTGGATTAAAAACACACTGCTCTCTGGTCCAGCCTCTAATATATGTCTGAGTTTCTAAGAGTTCAAGGAGCCTGAAAGGGATGAGATTCAGGGATGAGCTGCTATCGTCAGGGGCGGTGCCGCCCAGACCTGGGCTAGAACTGGAAGGGAGTTGGCCTCACAGTTGTCAACAGTTTTTATGTCTCTTGAGACAATAAATCAAAATGCAAACCAGCACCCCAAAGGGTATGAGGCAGGCGTCTACAGAGGTATTAGGAAGATAGTGTTCTCGACATCTCTAGAGATTATTGAGTCATCTTTCCCACCCACACTCCAAGAAAGGAGGAAATATGTCATTCAGATGACCAAGCCCTCTGTCACTCCACCAGGAACAAGGACTAGAACCTATCTATGCATAGGAAATCCCCTGCAGCCCCAGAAATTCTCAGGATTGGTTCACTTGCTTAACCATTCTTTATTGCCAAGGCCATGGTCTCTATCCTTACAGTCAGCTAATGACTCCTGCCACAGATTGCCATCTGGGCCTAGCCAGATTTCCTACATCATCCCTTCCTCCCCAGAATTGCACACACGCACCCCCCTTTTGGGCTGCACTCTCCTTCTTCCTAACTTGTCAGGAGGAGGTGGAAACAGCTCTCTGCAGAAGGACTGAAAAACAAATTAACACTGGACGTGTGGGTGTTTGATAAACTCTGTCTTCTAGGAGTATTTTTATCTTACCTAGAGATTTAAGCCTTAGGCCAAAAATACTGAGATTTTATTTAATGGGTTTAATGGGAGAATTTTAGGCATGGGCTGATGATAGGAAAGGGGTTTTAGAGGCAAAGGGGCCTTTAACAGCATCCATTATATCATGCTAAGCAAATAGGTGTGGGGTTGGCGGCTCCCTGCCTTCCAGGCTCCTAGTGTACAGGAGGCAGATCCCAGGAGAAGGTTACAGGCCCAGGAGGAGGGGCCAGTGTGCAGGAAAAGCCATGGGAGGGGTCCAGGAGGACTGAGCAGGTCCCTGGGGAATCTCCCTACAGGCAGGGCAATTAGACATGCCAACCTGCTTACCTGTATCTCTGAGACTCAGCCCAGAATTTCAGGGGTACTGATACAGTCCAATAGCAGGAAGTGGGTGGGCCTTTTCCATTCAGTCACTTACTCAGCAAATGTCTAGTGAGTACTGACACAGTCTCACAGCCTGACGGTGTTCAGGGTACAGTGGAGACAGAAGCACCGACCTGCTTTTGCAATGCAGTGTAGCCAGTGCTCCGTCTGCAGACGGAGAGGAGTGGAGGGCTCTGGGCTGAGAGGAGCCCCTGGCCCAGACTTGGGGGCTGAGGGAGGGCTTCCAGAGGAGATTCTTTCTGAAACCTGGGGCTAGCCAAGGGAAGGGTGGGGTGAAAGGGGAAGAGAAGGGTGTTCTAGGTAGAAGAAAGGTCAAGACATCATGGCATCTTCTGAGACCAAGAAGTGATAGGGTTTGGTTGGCATCTTGAGTGTGAGTGTAAACACGTGTGTATGTGTGTCTGTGCATACACGTGTGTGTGTGTGTGTGTGTGTGTGTGTGTGTGTTTGGGGGCTGGGGAGTAGGGAGGATGGGAAGATAAGTCTAAGGCTGGGGAAGTTGGCAGGAGCAGCCATGTTGAGTGGTTGGTATTCCTTCCTGAAGGCAGATGGGAGCCATTAAAGGATCTTAAACTGGGGAGTGACATGGTGAGATCTAAAAAGATCCCTCTGGTTTCCCTTGAGAGAGAGATTAGAATAGGGCAAGATAGAAGACAGGGTGCCCAGTGGGGAAAGGGCAGATATGAAGGTGGCCTGCACCAAGTCAGTGGCAGTGTAAATAAGGAGACGTGGATGGGCTAGAGAGGTCAAAGTGGTTAAATCAACTCAATGCAAGAGTCAAGGACAATACTTAGTGTCTGGCTTAAACACCTGAGTTGATGAGGAAGAAGAGCAGGTTGGGCATGGAGGGGATAGTGGGGATGATGAAGTCATTATTTCCTTTTAATTCTATTGGATTTTGGTCATTCTTTGTGTCTGAATTAAGTGATGATTATGATATGAGAAGAATAGTTTCATCTCGCCTTTTTTCAATGAGAGGAGGGGTGTGAGTTCCAATTCACTGACTGTTGAGCCATCGAGGATTATCCAGACATGGGGATAAAATCAGAAGCTAGAGATACTTGTGATGCAATCATGATTATTAACTTTGATAAAGTTCTCAGTGCAGTGACAATGTAGGAATAAGTCAGTCCGGGGATACTCCTCTCATAGGACATTATTAATAATAACTACGAGCTAGTTTGGATCAGTCCTATCAGTAGTATGAACGCCCATCCCTACACTAGCTTTACCATCTAGAGGACTCTCTAACACTAGAAACTATTGACTTTTCTCATTTCTATGTATCTGGTGTGTATCCTGCGAATTACCCCCAGCAGATTGCCAAGAGAATGATAAGGAAAGTCATGCCCCACCTTCCCAGGTCAGGCAGAATGGAGGCAGGAAGCCAGGTTGGGCTGCTATTTTTCACCCTATGCCTTCTGGTGATCCACCCGGAAGACCTGGGAGGACTTCTTCCATCTGGGGAGGGCCTACTGGGATCACAGCCTTTGTCGCTTCTCCAGAGCACATGCAGCATCAGCACATTTAAGTTGTTCATTTTGAATGAAAAAGTAAGTAGGTGGCTTCAGATGTTTCTTGGGTCACACACCTCATACTAGGAGACCAGAGTAGGCACAAAGAGCCCAATGGGTGCAGGTGAAACATTCAGTCATATGTCGATGGTGGTCCCTGCCCCTAGGTCCTGCTGAGTAGCTTGTTCCTCCCAGGCCTTTCCCCTCGGGGGCCTCCTGGGATGACTCACAACAAGCTGCGTCCCTCTAATCCTTGCTTCTCCTCATCCCAGAGGAAGAACTGGGCCCCACTTTGGTTTTCCTGATGCCTGGGGCTAATACAAAAGGTAAACTGGACACTTCGGGGCTGGTCCCCCAGATCTTTCCCTTACAGGGGGAAAACTGTGCAGCCAAACCTTGTCCCACATCAGCAGGTATTTGCTCAGAATCAGGGTGATTCTGATAAGAGCCACAGGATGTCTGTGTCCATGAGAATGGTCAGTGAGACCCGTGTCCCTCTCTGTGAAACCTCTAGTCTGTAGTCTGTGACCTTCTCAGAGTTCTGGGGCAAAGTCTCTGAAGAGTCAGACCCATGAGTCAGGAGGGGACCGAAAGCTGAGACAAGGACTTGCTCTGGAAGTGACTTGCCTGAAGGTCCCTTCTGACTCCACACTCTCTCCTCTTTGGACCTGGGTTGGCACCTCACCCTTCCCTCCCACCCTTGTCCTCACTGGACAGTGAGCCTGACAGACTGCTATGTGAGCCTCTGGCTGCCTACCGCCTCTCACGAGAGACTGAGGACTAGGACCATCTCCAATTGTTCAAACCCAGAGTGGAATGAAAGCTTCAACTTCCAGATCCAGAGCCAAGTGAAGGTGAGACATGGAGGGCTGTGCCTGTCTGCCCTGCCTGCATTCCTGTTTCCCTTCTTGCCTTCTCTTCGCTTATGTGTCCTTGTGTCCCTTTTCCTTTCTACCTACTTCTTGTGACCCTATCAACCTGTGTTCCCACTCTCCCACTCCTTCCTTCGGCCTGTCTCATGTCTGTCCCTCTCTGAGTGTACTTATCCTTCTCCCTCCTTCCCTATCTTCTACCTAATTGTTTCTGGAACTGGATGTCTCCTCCCCCCAAAACAGAGTGTGTTTCCAATACCTTCCAGAACATACTCCAAGCAGGAGAATGCACAGAAGAGAAGAGCCATTATTTTGCTAGATCCAAGACCAGTCTAATTCCTTCCAAAGGACTTTCTCGATCTTAAATTCTGTTTCGATTGATTTATTATTTCTAGTTCCTTGGGTGTGTGTTCTTTCATTTGTTGATTGGTTATGGTATGGTGTTAGTCTTACTCAGAAGTATGGTGACTCTAAGTTAGTTTACCTCTCCTGAGGGAGAATTATGCCTTGAGCATCCTGAGTTGTAAGAGCCTCAGCAGAGTGCTTCTGAAGACAAACTTGGCCTTGTCATGGAGGCATCAACCAGTCTTGGACACTTGAGGTCTGACAGCCCTATCCTGCTTACTGTTTTTGTCATTTAAGGATGCTCGTCCATTTCTGATTCATGACGAGTTCTTTTTATATTTATTGTTTTGAAAATATTTTTTCTATTGTATACATGGTTTTGGTGAGGGAGCGGGGTTTGGGTGTAGGCTCAATCTGCCATCTTGAAATCAGGATGTGGGCTTTCTTTATCTAAAGGTCTAGGGGGCTGCGGGATTTGTTCCGGGACATGCCTGGACTTCTACTGACTATGAGTTCAACAGATCTCATTCAGAACCATCTCACATCCACCAAATAGGGACCAAAGAGGCGAACGCACATCTCCCAGGGTCCTTAGAACAAGAGTCCTCAGAGGTTAACCTATGTCACCTGAGACCATTGGCCTCAGACAAACTGCTCAACTCTTGAAATGCTGCCTTGGGACCCTTCATGAGACCGTATTAGGGGCTGATGAACCAAAGTTTCAACACCTCACTCCAATTCTATCGAGTATCAGAATGCCTATAATCTTTGCCACATCACTCCCTAAGATGTTAGCTTCCCTGATGTGGGTTCTCTAACACCACAGGGGCTACCTTCGGCTCCTGAGGCCCCAGTGCTAAACACATTCCATATCATGGCAGGGGTCTTGCTTGCTCTGCCCTTCTATCTTTCTCCCAAGTAAAATGAACTCTCTCACACCTCATGGGTCCCTGCCCAACTTACAAAATTCCCCAGTAGGAGAGTCAGAGCAGAGGGGCCGGAAGGCTTTGGAGAGTTGGAAAGGACAGAGTAGATACTTTGCTTACTTAATTCATTTCCCTACAAAAGTCTCCCACACCTGAGCGGGGGTCTTTGTGCTTGTCCCTGTCCCTCAGACCCACCTCCTTGCTAGGACTGAGGTCAGGCCCCTTGTCCTAGGAACGGGTCAATAGGTCAATGCAGTCATGGTAAACAGATTTGCACCCTGCCTTCTCCCCTAGAATGTGCTAGAGCTAAGCGTCTGCGATGAAGACACAGTGACACCAGATGACCATCTCTTGACAATTCTCTATGACCTCACCAAGCTCTGCTTCCGAAAGAAGACCCACATGAAGTTCCCACTCAATCCAGAGGTGAGTGCAGCGGCCCATCCCCTCAGCCTCGTCTCTCACGAGGAGCAGCTTGTCATTCCCATGATGCCTTTCCACAGGTTCTTCTCTGATTAGCAACCAAGTTGGGGACAGATAGCACTGCTGGTTCAAAGACCAACACTATTGCTCACTAGCTGTGTGACCCTGTGAAAATTATTTCATTCCTCTGAGTTCTGTTTCTCCTTTTCTACAATGATGATAATAGTACCTACCACAAAAGTCCTTGTTAGAACTAAATGGGAAATGGGTGATTAAGGCACCTAGCACTGTTCATGGACATGAGAGTGTAAAGGAGGGCAAATCTGCAAATCAGAGAAAGTCAGAGCTGGACAGAGCTAAGGTGTTACAGATCCAATCATTCAACACATACTTGAATGCCTATAGGCAATACACTGCTTCAGGCAGTGGGGACAGACAGAGGACAAGCATCCCTGTCCTCACCTGGCTCATATTTCAGTAGGGAAATTAAGGTCCAGTGAGTCACAACTTGCCTGAAGTTACATTTTAAGAGGTGGGAACAGGTAAGGGAAGAGACCCCTGTCCTTCAGAGTTGAACTTTCTGGGGGCAGTATCTCAGCACTCCCTTGCCCTCGACACTGAACCCCTTGGGAAGGCAAGAGAGCAATTCAAAGTAGAGTAATGGGGGCAAAGGGGTTCACGTGCTGGGGCTGAGGGTCAACTCCATACCCTGACCCTTCCCTGGGTGGTCAGTAATGTTCCTAACAAAGACTCGGGGACAGAGGGAGGCAGAGGGAACAACATGAGCCAGGAACAGCTGCCCCCACTCCATGTCAGCAGGACATTCATGGGAAGATTGGGGCAGGTCCACAGAGGCTCCTAGGGCAGCTCACAGCTCACGGCTGCCCTCCTTCCTCCCACTGCAGGGCATGGAGGAGCTGGAGGTAGAGTTCCTGCTGGAGGAGAGGTGAGTAAGCCCCAGTGGCTCCCCCAGGGCCCTCCCTCCCCCGGTAGCATTGCAGAGCCTGGTTCAGCTTTTCGCTCTTTCCCTCTTCCACTCTCTCCCCTGGCACTCACCTCAGACTCCTCACTGTGCATCAGAATCATTAGGAGCTTCTTAATATTGTGGGTACCTGGGCCCCACCCCTACTCATCCTGTTCTACCAACATCAATATTGCTTTAAAAAGCCAATATTCTGGCCTAACTCAGAGTGTTAGAGTTCTCAATTCCCTTACATTCCTGAGAGTGGCCTCTGGGAAGAATTCCTGCCATCATAGTGACAAGAATTTAGAAAGGGGTCAGGACCAAGGGGTCTCCTCCTTGACCTGCAGCTGTTAGAACAAACTCACAGACCCTGGCCTAGAGCAGAGGCTGCCCCTCTCCCTATCTGCAGCCAACTCCAGAACCAGTTCAGGTGGAGGCTCTTACCCCACATGCGGGGTTATTTCCCATCATGTTCACTTAAAAGAATGACCCAGGACCCTGGAGGTCGGACTATGCTGGGGACTCGAGTAGAATTGAGTCACACAGCTGGAGGACGGGAAGGACAAGAGGGCAAAGCGAGCAGGGGCTGTGAGGGAGGGCAGCAGGGCCCCTGCCCAAGAGAGCACGGCTGCCCCAGGATGGCCGTGCGCCTTGTGATGGGACAGCTGTCTGCTCCCCTCTTCTGAGCACTGATGGAGCTGAGCCCCCCGGACTTGGGATCAGCTGGGGTCAGGAAGGACAAGAAAAATGAGCCACAGCAAGAGGGCTTGTCGCATTCCACTCAGAGAGACCTAGGTCCTCTTGAAACTACAGCAGGTCCTTGGAAGAATGTAATTTTGTTCGATGTCATTTCATTAAACCTTGATGAGATGCCGTAGGAACGTAACTCTTGGTTATATCAATTAGCCTGTGGTAACATTGCTTCGTTAAATATCATTTCACCATAGTACCCAGAACATATCAACGACATTAAGTGAGGAATTGCTATGCTTGAGGTGCATCATTTCCCAACAGCTGATTGACAATTATCAACTTTGTTCCACACTGAAGAAAATCTGGGCTCTCTCCTCCAGACCTTGATTTGACAGAAATTTTAGGGGGATGGAAATTCTTGGCTGAATTAGAAAGTGGCTTGCAAAATAAAACATGTCAAAATTGGTAATAAGAGTTGACCTGGAGACACAGTCATCCTGGGCTTAAGTGAACTGCTAAGTGCAACCTTGGAGGCTAACATTCCGGGTTATAACACAAGGGCCCTCTCTGCCTGGGACAGAATAGTTTGTTAAACACTTAAATTAAATAAAGCACAGAACAGGGGATGAGCCACTTTCACTACCAGAACCATTTCTATCTGCTCCTGATGGTGGTCTGGCCTTTCCTTGCAAACTGTTGGTCTTCACAACCCTATGCCCTTTCATTGGGTTGGATGCTACCCTATCCTTTAAGAAAAATAAAAGGTGGGGGACGTTCTCTTCTTCTGCTCCTTCTAACCTAAAAATCTATTTTCCCCCTGGACATTTTATTTAAAATGTATGTCAGTTTTCTTCTTGACAATCTTAGCAATAAAAGCTTTCGTAAGCCAATATTTTTCCTGAAGACCAAGAAGGCTCTGCTATCTCATTATTTTATTTGTTTGTTTTGAAGATTTTTTTTTATTGTTAGACTTAATGGGGTGACATTGGTTAGTGAGAATTACACAGGTTCCAGGTGTACAACCCTACAGTGCCTCTCTGCTGTGTCGTTACTGACCCTGCGTAGGCTTTCTGTTTCCTCTGTGAGAAATCAGTCAAGAATGATATAACTGACCAGGAGTTCTCGTTTTGTTTTTCAGTCCCTCTCCACCCGAGACCCTCATCACCAATGGCGTGCTGGTGGTAATTGTCCTTCCAGGTTCTTACAGCTTCAGAGGCCACGTGTGGCAGCTGTTCTTAGGGGCACAGACTATGGCAGAGAAGAGCAGGCCCTGCCTGGGCCCTGTCCCGGAGCCCACTAGCCAAAGTGGGTGCAGGCAGGGGTGGGGCAACAGCTGGGCTCCTGCTCCTGGGGAGGAGGTAGCTAGGACATCAGTCGCTCCGGCCCAGCATCCCACAGCCCACAGTGAGGACCCCTCCTCTTGGGAACCTCCCAATAAAAGCCCCCACTAGGAGGCAGTCTTCTCTGAGTCCATGGGGGTCCCATTTTGCCCCCAGCCCCTATCTCTCCATTCGCACAAGTTCAGTATTAAAAAGGTTTTCATAATTCAGAGGTTGGTACAGCTATTTCAATTAGATGCATCTAAAACCTCAAACTTCAAGTTCTCTTCCCTAAAAATCTGTCTTTGGCAGTTTGTGGTGAAGGAATTCGACCTGCCTCTGCTTCTTTAGAAGGCTTTTTCATTGGAAGTTATTCACTTTGAAAGCCCCAAGAGGTAGGTTCCCTCAGGTTCCACCCCTGACCTGCAGCTGAGAACATGACCCCGGGGAAATGGTGACTCTACAGCCCAGATTTTCTAGGACAGCTTCATGTTCAAATATCTGGTCTGTGAATGAGATGACAGGCCTTGACTGGGTTCAGAAGACGTGGTCGGCACACCCCAGCCTTCCCGGGCGGGCCAGTGCTGACTTTACCCTCCAGTTCTTTATCTCCACTCGTGGGCCTGGCAGAGCAGGGGATGGCTGATGCTCAGAAAGACCCTTTCTTCTGTGGCAGGCTCGACAAGTCTCCTGCCTGGAGGTTCATGCAGAATCCAGAAGGCAGAGGAAGAGAGGGAAAAGTGAGTCCTTGGACTGCCTGTGCCTGCTGCAGGAGTGGGTGGGCAGTGCTGCTTTCCGACCCCGTCAGCACCAGAATTGGCAGCTGCAGGGCTGCCCTGGGCTCAGTGGGGGAGCCCAGACCTTAGCAGAAACGCCTCATGATCACCTCATCCTCAGGGCTCATGGACCCCTGTCTCCCTACCCCATACTCCCTCCATACGGGGTATGCTCTCTTCCAGGCACCCACATGACCTTCGGAGCTTCCCAGGCCTGATAAGCACCCTGGGTCAGGGGTCAGTGGCACACTGCTGCCCCACTGGTCTGTGCTGCACCCCCCACCACACCAGGGGTTCCCTGGATCTGGGGCAGTGGTTGACACTGGGGTGGGTGGCACCAACAATGCCCAGGGCCCCTCCAGCTGCACCCCTTCCTCTAGCCACGTTATAATTCATAGAGAGTCCTAGCATTTGGTAGTGGGCAGGGACCTAAGGGAGCCACAAACATGAGACTCTCTTGCTCCCCTCTCCACCCCATTGCACCCATGCAAGGACTTCTAGCCCTGTCCCAAGACTGGGGAGCTACATGGCCCCACAGACATGGGGAAGGAGGGAGGAAGAGGCCACTACCCGCAAATTGGCAGTTTGGTTGGTGAAGGCTGCTTTCAGTGCAGTAGGAGGTGACTTTGGGGTACCTTCTGGAGAGGCAGAGCCTAGGAAGACTAGTCCAGAGAACTCAGCATCTCAGAGGACTACTGGGGAACTCATTTATCAGCATCACACACAAGCCAGGTTAAAATACAGATTCCTAGGCCAGGCCTGCCCTACAGAATGAGACTCTCTAGAGCATTTTAACCAGTGATTCTAAACCCTGTCCCAGGCACCTCCAGCTATGCTTTTTACTGGGCAAAGATGAGATGAGGGGAGTGAGAGGCTTCCTGGGGGTCTCAGCCCTCTTGTCACCTCTTCCAGAGAAGGACTTCCTGGTGACAGTGACGGAGTCCTTTGAGCAAACACAGCGCATCTCGCAACACCTGGAGCCCTGCTGCTCAGACCCTGCCTACTTCCACTACCTCAAGCACATGCAGTCCCGGATGCACGTGGACATGCCCAGGAGCAAATGGAGCTGCAAGGTACAAGGCAGCGTCAGGGGAGGGCCTTGGGGACTGGGGCAGGTGGGCTGCCAGAGGGGCTCCTCACCCCCATTCACACAACCACCCACTCTTCCAGCTTTGCTGCTGTGGCATGCACAAGAACGGCCCTGTCTGCCAGCCCCTCGATTGCCTCCCCGATGGCCAGCCAGTGACCCTGCCTGTGGTGAGGCCCTGGGACTGGGAAGGGTCCCCTGAGCAGCTTAGCCTGGAGCTCCTATGGCAGGGAGATCCTAGGGGGACCATGGGGGAAAGTAACTCATGGGGTCTCTCAAGCACATCAGAAGAGTCTTAGTGGGTAGGAGGTGCTGAGCTGCAAGTGTGGAGCCCAAGCATGTGTGGAGGCCAAGTTGAGAGTGCTAGGGAGGACGATGGCCAACAGAGGGAGCGGCCATATGCCTGTGTGTGTGAGCATACACAGCACATGCACATGTGTGTGCTGAGTCCAGTCGTGGCGTGAGCATTGTGGTGAGTCTGCATTTCTTAGTTGGGATCAGTTGGCTCTGAATTGTCATCCCTGACAAGCCTTTCACTTTTTGCATCCCAGGGAGACAACTATGAATTACACATGCTGTCTACACCTTGGTAAGGTACCCTGTTTCTGTCCATCCCTCTGATTTCTTCATCCTGGGGGTGTGAAGTTTTGATTTGCATTTCCCTGATGACCAAGGATGTTGAGCATATTTTCAGGGGCTTATCGGCTATTTGTATTTCTTCTTGGGAGAAATGTCTATTCAAATCCTTTGCCATTTTTAAAATGGGTTATTTGCCTTCTATTTTAAGTTGTAAGAGTTCTTTGTGTGTAATGAACACAACGCCCTTTTCAGATACACGATGTGCAAATATTTTCTTCTGTTTTGGGGGGTCGTCCTTTGACATTCTCAGTGGCACGGCCATTGCTTTAGCTATGTCTTTTCTTTTGTTTGTGCTTTTGGTGTCATATTTAAGACACTGTTGCCTAATCCAAAGTCATGAAGATTTATTCCCATGTTTTCTTCTAAAAGTTTCGTGATGGGGAGTTCCCTGGTGGTGCAGTGGCTTAAGGCTTCAGCGCTGTCAGTGCTGCGGCCTGGGTTCGATTCCCAGTCAGGGAGCTACCCACATAAAAAAAAAAAAGTTTAAAAGTTTCATGAATTCAGCTCTCACATTGAGGTATATGATTGATTTTGAGCTAATTTTTATATATAGTGTGAAAAAGGGGTGCGATGTCATCCTTTTGTACATTGTTCCAGTATTATTTGTTCAAAAGATTGTTCTTTCTCTATTGAAGTGTCTAGGAACCCTTGTCAAAAATCAAGTGACCGTAACTTCCTTTTACAATTTGATTAGCTCTCTGCCCTTGGACAAGTCATTTAAACCTCTCTAAGTCTCAGCTTTTCTCAACTGTGATTGGAGCAATACCACAAATACTGACCAACTGACCATCACCCATTGCTCTGACGATCCAGTGAGATAGATAACACACGTGAAGAACTCACTGATCTGTTTGGCAAGTGAGATGCTCAGCAATTATCAACTGCTGTTATATTATTGTTGTTCTATTATCCATTCCTTGTTGAGTTCAAGGCAAGAGTTATTTCCTCACAGCTATGTCTGCAGGCCTGTGCTAGACAGGGAGAAAAGTCGATGGAAGAGTTCACAGGCCCTGCCATCAAGGAGAGGTGACCTTGTTAGTGATTCAGGTGACTAACTTCACTAACTAAACTCAGGTCAGAAATTGTCGAGATCTACTTACCTGGAGTCACTGAGGAGCTGGGCCTTGGAGGATGCAAGAGATGTAGGTGGGCAGAGGGAAGAAGCTTCCAGGGAAGGCTAGGACCTGGGCAAAGGCTCAGAACCGGAAATGCTTGTGGGCTGTGAGAGCCAATGGGCCCTTCTGGGAAGTAGTGGGAAGTGAGGTTGAACAGATCGTGTAAGGTCTTGGATGCCAGGGCTGGAACCTGGACTTGTTCAAGGCACAGGTGTGATAAAAAGAGAGCAAGCATTGGTCATGCTGCAGCCGCTCCTGCCCCACCAGCTCCTGCCCCACCTGCCTTGCAGACCTGGGGGATGACATGGTGAGATCAGGAATGTGGAGGGTTTTTGTCAACTGCACAAACACACAGGGTGGTTATTATTCTGGGAGCAAGAAGAGCTTAAGGAAGAATGTGAACTCCACAAGAATGGGGCTATGTTCATCCAACTCAGAAGAGCCCTTATTACAGAGCCTTGGCCAGAGGAATTGGCCAGAGGATCTCAGGGCTTTTTGCCACCTGTGTCTGGCCTCCGTCTGTAGAAGGTGCCTGGGGTAACCTTTCTGAGTCCTGCAGAAGAGTCCCTAATTTTGTCAAGTACCTGCTTATAATACACGAGCTAAGGCTTTGAGGCCTTAACATTCGTTATCTCAGTAAGTCCTGAAGACAGTGCTGTGAGTTCAGCATGCTTAGCCCCGTTGTATAGATAGAAGGCAGAGACCTTACAGCCTCATCTTCTCCATGGAGGCGGAGTCTACAGGCCAGCTCAGCCACGGTCCTCTGTGCCCACAGCCCCCAGACGCTGGACGTGCGGCTGGGCTACAACCTGTGCCCGGAAGAGCTGGACTTCCTGCAGAAGCGGAAGGTGGTGGTGGCTGAGGCGCTGAAGCAGGTGCTGCAGCTGGAGGAGGACCTGCAGATGGACGAGGTGGGGAAGCAGAGGCCAGCCGGCTTGGGCTCAGTGCCTGCTCTGAACTAAGCTTGTCCTTCCTACGCCATGCCCTGCCCCCCTACCCCCGGCTCTTCCCTGCCCAGAGCAGCTTCAACACTGCCTTTCCTGGTTGCTCTCAGTGCTAAGGTGCCAGGTGAGGAGTGTGTGGGCTGATTCAGTTGTGTGTTCACAAGGGACAGGAGAATAGAGAGAGAAAGGCAGGAGCACGAACAGGTCCTGAGGTGACAAAACGGCCTCCTCTCCCCAGCCAGGAAACTATGAGAAGCTCCACCACCTTCCACACCCCACACCTCCACTCAGAAGGCCCTAGGACTTTCATTCTTCAATTCCCCCTTTCCCCAAGTACACACACACACACACACACACGCGCGCGCGCGCAAATGCACGCATGCACACGCATGCACACGCACGCACGCAAACACGCACGCACACGCACATACGCGCACACACACACGCACATGCGCACACGCACGCACACACACACCCCTAGAAAGAACAGCAGATGCAAGCTGGAGGGAAACAACTTCCTCTGGAAGGCCAGCTTCTGTCCACAGAGCAGAAGATGGTGCCTTCGTTAGAGTCCTCTGTCCCCTCCTCGTTATGGACTGAGGCCCGCATGCCCCGGGCAGCAGGTCAGCCCTCTGAGTGCCCACCTTAGAGGCTGACCGCCGGTATGGGCGGAGACGGAGGAGGGCTGTGCTGGGGCTTTAGTTAACAGAGCGATCTTACCATGCCCACCCAAACAAAACCAAAGTAAGTCTTGGCAAACGGCCCCTCCTCCCATCTTTAGGGAGACACACCAAGGGCACGCTCTTGGTAAACCTATGACAACCCACAGGGAACCACCCTGCTCCTGCCCACACCGGTCACTTCCTCCTGCTCCCACACATGCATATGGTATATATTGGTCACATACCATGGACCAGGCCTGGTGCCCGCACATCAAATCCCTCTATAGAAGCTATCGATTGGAAACCATTGAGGAATCACACGCTCGCTGGGTCCTTGAGCAAGCCACCCAGTCCCCCGGACCCTGGTTTCACCACACGTTAACCGAAGGCTAGGTTATCAGTGCTAAGAACGCTTCCAGCCATGACTTTCTAGTCCACCAAGTCTGCGTAAGGCTTCAGAGCCCTTTACTGATGCCAACTTCTGTGTGTGGAGCCAACGTCCCATTCTACACCTGCCGGGTGGCCTGCCACTCCGCGAAAGGCGATTTTCGGGTCCCTCGGTGCGTCGCGTCCTGCTCTGGGCAGCCAGCTCTCCCTCCTCCACTGTTTCTTCTTCGTTCCCATCACTCCATGTCTCTTCATGTCCACCACTGTCCCAACAGTCTGCCTCCCTGTGCCCCCAGGTACCACTCATAGCCATCATGGCCACTGGGGGTGGAACAAGGTCCATGACTGCCATGTATGGCCACTTGCTGGGGCTGCAGAAGCTGAACCTCCTCAACTGTTCCAGCTACATCACTGGCCTGTCCGGGGCCACTTGGTAAGGAGCGGGGGCCCACTCTCTGGTGCAGTACAGAACAAGCAGCAAATGGGCTGGGCTTTGAACCCACGCTGTCTGACTCCCTGTTAAACAGCTGCCCGTGAGTAGAGGTTAAGGAGATAAGCTGCTTCCAAAGGGGAGTGGGGGACAGGCATTTGGCCTGGGAAAGCACTGGGAACGATTCTTTTAAATCCAATTATTTGTAACAGTGAACCTTAGGAGAGCAGGGTGTTTTGTTGAAGAAGTCTTCTGACCAACCCCCGCCTTCCCAGACCAGAACTAAGCACTGTTTGGGCAACTGTGCAGCTTCAGACAAGGTCCCCTGTGGGTGGGCAGGGGCTGGGGGTCCCAGGTGCTCTCCTGACATGGACAGAAAAGCTGGGTCCAGGCCAAGAGGAAGCAGGCAGAGGCAAAGCCCCAGAGCCAGGCGGAGCTCTATCTTTGTTTTACGTCTCCCCACTGCTCACGTGTAGGTTAAGAAGAATGGGGAATAAATCTTTAGCCAGTGCTGCAATTAAGGGAATTAATGTGGCGAAGTAGAAACATCCAGAATGTGGAATCAGCCAAGCCTGGGTTCGAGTGTTGGCTCCACCATTCCGCCTCCCAGCACTTAACTTTGTACCAAGTACTATTCTAACCCCTTTAGGTTACATTAACTCACGTAATCTTCACAATAACCCTGTGAGGTAGGTGCACTTATCCTAACTCTCCCCTTCCTACAGAACAGGAAAACTAAGGTGAAGTAACTTGCCTAAGATCACACGGCTAGTGAGTAGCAGAGTCTGGTTTTGAGCCCAGAAGATCTGGGTCCAGAATCCTCACCCTTAAGCATCATGCTATCCCTGGCACACGTCAGGCAATCACGAAATGGTAGCAATGGTGACGATGAGTAATACCGTTCACCCCTTTTCCTCCAGGCTCCTCTCCTAGAAGGTTGGGGTTTCCCATGAGCCGCCCACCTTCTCTCCTGCCAGGGTCTGGGGTCGATTGGATGGGGGCTGGCTCAGCTCTTATCAACATGCTTGTCTCTGTCCAGGACCATGGCTACCTTGTACCGTGACCCTAACTGGTCCTCCAAAAACCTGGAGACTGCCATCTTGGAGGCCCGGAGGCATGTGGTCAAGGACAAGATGCCCGCCCTCTTCCCAGACCAGCTCTTCAAATACCGGGAGGAGCTCCGGCAGCGCAGACAGGAGGGCTACAAGGTCACCTTTACAGACTTCTGGGGCCTGCTGATTGAGGCCTGTCTGGGGGACGAGGTAGGTGCCCAGCTTCTCCTGGGCTGCACCCTGCCCTGGCTGGTGTCCACCTCTCATTCTCTGTCGGGGTGTCTGGACTTACATCGCAGCAGGGGGGAGTTAGGTTAGACCTGCAGATGCATCCTGGAGCTGTAAAAGGCAAAGTGTGAAGTGCCCGAAGGTATTCTAGAGAAAGATGTTGGGGGTGGCTTCGGTGTGACCCTGCAGAGAGGCAGTAGGTCCTCTGAGAGCCATGCCAAGACACTGGTGAGAGAAAATGAGGAGGGAGCTGGAAAAGGTTGGAGAGCCATCCGACTGCGATGCAAGTCTGACCCCGCGTGGAAGAGAAAGGGAGGAAAGGCTGGGTAGAAGCCTCCCAGACTGCTGTGTGGTCTAGAAGGTTCAGCAAAGCCTCTGAGAGTTCCCTAGCCAAGTTGGCCATCAGAGGAGTCCAACCCCCACCCAGAATGGGCCTGCCTCAGTATCCCTGACCCACTCAGTCACTGGGCTAGGAACACCCATGAGGAGTGTGGCCTCAGCACAAACTCAGCATGGATTTCAGAGCACAGCAGCTGGGGCCCATAGTCAGTGACATTCCCTATCACTGGAGGTCTGCCGGGCTCTATCTCATGGTCACCACACAGAGGATGGGCCAGTGAGATTGCTTCCTGCTCTGAGATCCAATGATCTGAGCAGTATATACCCAGGAAGGGAACCAACCTGTGTTGGGACCCAGCTCTTGTGACAGCCGTGTGGGACAGGAGGGAGGAGGGAGATCCGCATGGGATGCTGTGATCCAGGACATCATGGTGAGAGCTTAGCCAGCACCGGGACCCTTCCAGCTGTGCAGCCCCCAGGGAGGACCAACTTCGGCTGTCGTGTGGCCCCAAAGCAGAGCTTCCCATCTAACTTCTACCCAGGCCTGTGGCTGCCTGCCCTACTTCCAAAGATGTCTGAGGAGTTCTGATTTCAAATCACGATTTTCCAGAAGGGGGAGGGATAACAAATGATTTTCTAGTAGGTGCCCTCTTCCAGAAAACCCAGACAATTTGAGCACTTAAGGATGGCCCAAACCACCTCTTCGCCATTCATTCATTCCTTCACTTAATCTTCCAACAAATTAAGTACTTCCTGCATGCCAAGAACTATGCTAGGCCGTGGGAATTCAGACATGGGCACTCACAGCTGTTGGTGGATCCCACCCCACCGAGAGAGAGACAGAGAGAGACAGAGAGAGAGACAGAGAGAGAGAGAGAGGGAGAGAGGAGAAGCTTATTTTTCCCCTTCCCAAACCCACTTTATGCAACATGCAAAACAGACATGAAAAATGGAGCTGCTCTGGTTCAGTGGCCTCTTCTACACCTACCTGTTCATTCTTTGGTCCCTGAGACACAAGGAGAACCCTGGGCCTCTGAGGGACAGCCCTAAACTGCAGCTGCAGTGCCCATCCCCATCCACGTGTCTGGGGTGGTGAATGGCTCAAGGATGAGTGTACCTTCTACAGAAGCATTTTTAACAGCAGGTTTGACAGGTATCAGCAGGGGCCTATACAGCAGCCTGGTGGGCTCAGGAGCCAGGAAATGAGCTGCAGGAGGTCCAGGCTGTGCCCTTATTCTGCCCCCAAGACTGCTTATCTGCTTCTCTTCAAGCATTTTGTTTCCTCCACAGAGAAATGAATGCAAACTGTCAGAGCAGCGTGCTGCTTTGAGCCAGGGCCAGAACCCCCTGCCCATCTACCTCACCATCAATGTCAAGGATGATGTAAGCAACCAGGATTTCAGAGGTAACACTGGTGGCCAGCAATTTATGAGGGAGTCCCTTTTCAGCAGGCAAAGGCATTCAGCACCCCAGGGGTACAGACACACATGCCCACCACACCTTTGCCAAGCTCCACATCAAAAGGAAGTCCTGACAGCTAAAGAAATCGACTTTGCTACTCCCTTCCTCCCCGATGCATGGATGGTGTGGAAGGGAGGAAGGGGAGAAGTGGAGAGAGGGGGACGGGGTCCCCTGGCTTCCCTGGGTGGTAGTTTGATGAGACAGGGCGGGGAATAAAGGTTATGAGGGCAAAAAGTCTTAGATGTTTCTTAAGCTGCCTGGAGGGAGAGACTCTAGAGACCTGTCCTGCTTCAGGGTCAATTTTGGTCCCCATTTATTAGGTTTGGAGGAGCAAATGAGCCCAGCAGGTTGCAGAAGCCGGCCTTGGGCGCCCTCATGTGTCCTGTGGGGGAACTGCGGCCTCGCCGGCCCATCTCCCCCAGTTCGCTAGGCGGGTAGGGAGAGCGGCACGGCCCAGGCCTGACACCCACACACACCCTGTCGTGCTGCTTTGTGTGCAGAGTGGTGCGAATTTTCCCCCTACGAGGTGGGCTTGCAGAAGTACGGCGCCTTCATCCCCTCCGAGCTCTTCGGCTCCGAGTTCTTCATGGGGCGGCTGATGAGGAGGATTCCAGAGTCGCGGATGTGTTACATGCTAGGTGACTCCCGGCTGGGGGCGGGGGGGCTCCTGGGCATCCTGCACGGTGTTAGCCAGGGCCTCACCTTTGAATTAGAGAATTGCAGGCAGGTATGCTGTATTCACCCAGAAATTGTCCCAAGTGAGATGGATGCTTCCAGAATGCCCAGCCCCTGACCCTCTGGCTCCAGGCATCAACATGCCTGCTTCCAGGGGCCACGGGGCACCATAGGGTGAAGGCAGAGTGGCTGGAGAAGCCTGGTCCAGCTTCCAACCCTTCGCTCCCTGGCCCTCCAGAGCCGGGATCATTGAACGTGGGGACCCGACTGTGACGTCCACTCACTCACTTCTTCCTTTCAGAGTCTGAACTGCATCTGCCACAGGGCAAGCCCCGCAAAAACAGACCCATCTTTACAGCCTCGACCACAGTTATGCCCTTATTTAAACTAGTCGTCTGCACACCACCTCTCTTCCATCCATCCCAATCCAACCCATCCCAGAAGGTTCAACTCAAGCCCCATATCTTTCATGAAGCCCAAGGTGGCCTCTCCTTCCCCTAAACCCCTGTGCTGTTGGGCACGTGGTTCAGAGATCCATAGTTAAGGCACTTGGGCTAGACTCCTCATTTATTGGCTGTGTGGACTTGGACAAATTACCTAACCTCTCTGAGCCTCAATTTTCTCATCTGTCAATTGGGCTTAAGAGTAAAACCTACCTTCTAGAGGATCCAAATAGATCAACGTACGTGGAAGATTTCATACGAGTATTATAATTAATGTGTTGCATTTTAAAATCCTGGTAATAAGAGCATTGCATTTATCGAGTGCCCACCACGTGCTAGGCACTGTCCTAAACTAGTGTATTCACCGATGCAAGAAGAGGCATCTGGACTTGAACTTGAGCCTCCCTGTCAGCATTGAGCA
The DNA here is from genome assembly GCA_004026885.1 of Lyroderma lyra. NCBI lineage: Eukaryota > Metazoa > Chordata > Mammalia > Chiroptera > Megadermatidae > Lyroderma > Lyroderma lyra. Next base: position 91,619 of record PVJL010005767.1, read on the forward strand.
GCTGCTGGAACGTGCCTTGTGCGCCTTCATACTCTCTCCCAGCTCTGAGAGGAGGCGGAGCAGAGCTGAGGGCTGGGCACCATCGGCCAGCTGGGGCGAGCCGCACTGTGGGCTGAGGGACATCAAAGCCTGCCCTACCCCCTGAGAGGCCAACTTGGAGAGGGAACGAAGGCCGGGGCAGAGGCAGTCGGTGTTTGGTGGGCCCGGGGGCGCTGGGATAGGACTGCTCATGGCTGGGCCTGTTCCCTAGGCTTGTGGAGCAGCGTCTTCTCCCTGAACCTGCTTGACGCCTGGGATTATGCCCAGAACTCAGAGGAGTTTTTCCACAGGTGGACGAGAGAGAGAGTGCAAGAGATCGGTGGGTACCCACCGGCTCCCCTCGTGGTTGCGTGATAGGTGGGGGCGGGGAGGGGTGGGTCCACCTGCCACATGTTTCCACATCGTCTCTGTGGCCTGCAAACATGGGAAGGCAGCTAAGGAGAGGGGGTCTCCCCTGCCTGGAGGGAAGGGTGAGTGAGACACCTGCTTGGGGGCCCAGCTGCAAGCCCCCGGGGCCGGCTCTAGCGTGGTCAGGGGAGTGGGTCCACTGCGTGTTAACAGCCAGCTTGGCAGAGCTGTCAGGAGCCCAGGAGAGTGGAAGAGGGATCCATGAACACAGGTAAAAGTCGCTCATCTAGACAGTTCTCTCTGGGACCCTCCTTACCCATCACTCTCTCCTTGCCCCGGTTCTGTCTCACCCGGTGCTCTAGCTCCAGGGTCTTGAGAGCCAGCCAAGGAAGGTGTGAAGGGTGCTTACAGTGGCTCACCCCTGGGTGCCAGGCCACCACGCAGGGCTCCACCCGGGCCATCTGGGATCCTAGCTTGTATGCATGACCTTCTCTCCTTTCCCCTCTCCCCTGCAGAAGACGAGCCGCTCCTGCCTGAAATCCCCAAATGTGAGGCCAATGTCCTGGACACCTCGGTGGTGATCCCAGGATCCTGGCTGTCCAATACTTTCCGCCACATCCTCACCTATCGGTCCTTTGTGTCTGAGTTCCACAACTTCCTGTTGGGGCTGCAGCTGCATACTGACTACCTCCAGAACGGCCAGTTCTCCATGTGGAAAGGTGCCCCATACCTAGCAGCTGGAGAAGGGACAAATAGATGTCAGGGCTACCACGGAGATAGGATAAGAAATTCTTCTGACCATGTTCATGGGGTCTGGTGACAAGTTACCCCATAGTTTATTCCTGGTGGAGTCTTGAACAAGGGGTGGAGTGGTGTGCATATTTAATTAATTGAATCTACACAACACTCTATACAGAATCTGTGTGCAATGATCTCAGCAGGTAGAAGTTGGCCTATTTTGTAAATGGGGAAATGTGGGACCTGACTTTCTGCAGTTGGGCTCTAGGGGCACCTTTTCATGTGAGTGGTGCCCCCTGGAGTTGGGCAGGAGATGGCCCAGCTCAAAAACCCCCAAGTGGGAAGTAGCAGAGCCAGGCCTTAGGCTGTGGTCTTGCAGCCTTGTTAAGGCTCTATGGTTGCTTGGGCCTGGCCCAATAATCCTTGTCCTCACTGCCTGGGGCAGAAAGAGCAACTGGCTCTGGTCCCCAAGTTTGCACCAATTTATAGGATAGTCTTATGTCCCTACTATCCCACAAGCTCTGTCGCTTAGTTGTAATGGGTTTCTATGCATATTCCATAAAAGACTTGCTAAAAAAAAAACCAAGAAAATGCTGTTCTTCACCAACCCTCCCAGAGGGGCACCCACTCACCTGGGTGTCCGGGCTAGAAGTGAGGGACTAGAGGCCCAGGCTGAGGTGAAGGAGCTCAGGGCAGGGCACGCTGTTTCTACCAGGTGCCTCTGACCATCCACTGAGATCAGAGTGCCAGGGCATGACGATAACTAGAAACCTTGGATTTCAGATACTGTGCTTGACGGCTTCCCAAACCAGCTGATAGAGTCTGAGAAGCACTTGAGTCTACTGGACACTGCATTCTTCTTCAACTCCAGCTACCCACCCCTCCTCAGGCCGGAGAGAAAAGCTGACCTCATCATCCATCTCAATTATTGTGGTGGGTCCCAGACAAAGGCAAGTGATGCAAAGAATCCCCTCCCCCCTGAGCAGAAGCACTGCCTCTTCTGAGACAGGCCCCTGAATGAGCACCACGAACTGGGAAATGAGGACGTGCCCTTCCTGTAGGCTCCAAGACTAGCGTCAGAGAAACTCAAGCTGCTTTGCATGACGTGAGGGGAGCCATCCCAACCCCAGCTGGCCCTCATGCAGAGGGGCCCAGGGCTTGTGTAGAGTCGTTGAGCTAATTTCAGTCCTTGCTTCAGCATTTGCCATATTTGACAGCTCTTCGGCTAAAAAAAAAAAAAACAAAAAAAAAAAACAAGTTTTAAAAAATCACCTTAATAAAACTCAGTCAGTTTCAAGGTTTCATACCACTTCAAGAGCTTGTAACGTCCTATTTTCAAAATAAGCACACCGTCCCCCTCTCCCAGGGAATATAACCCTTCATGTAATTATACTAAAGAACCAGGACCAGAGGTTTTTATTTATTTTTCCTTATTTACCCTTGAAATGTTGAGGCCTTTTAAGGGAGAGAAGCTGGTTTGGGACTACTTTAAAATAGTCCTATCCTGAAGCCAGGAAAAGGGGAGTACAGACAGATGATGAGGATGACAACAATGATAACGAACCAAGTTAGAAAATGAATGACCATGTCCTTTCCTATACACGATCTCACTTGATCCTTAGAGCAGCTCCTGGAGGTAGATGGCACACTTGCTATCATTCCCATGTTGTAGTTGAGGGAACTGAAGCACAGAGAAGGTCGGTGGCTAGCCTAAGATCACACAGCTAGTAAGTGTGGAACAGGGGGCAGAACTCAGGGGATTCTGACCCTCTCAGCCCTTTATATTTATAAAGATGCCCTTTGAGAACCCTTTCCAGCCCTGTGCATGTCCCCCCAGGAGCCTGTCTACCACAGTTTGGCTCCAGTCACTCCCAGGCTGCCAGCCACATCTACCCAGGTCTATGTTTGGGAAAAGCATCCTCAAAAGGGTTTCTGTCCATTTTACTTGAGGAAGGAGCTTGCAGTTGGACACATACCAACCTACTGCCTCAGGCCCTTTATCCTGATATGGCTTTGTTCTAAAAATAGCACAACTAGGCCAAGTGGTTGGAGACCTGAGCTGTTGGCTGGATCTAAAAACTCTGTGCTTCTTACCCACCTCCACCCCTCATCTCAAACACGCCCTGTGATATTCTAGCCCATGAAACAAAGCTGTGAGTACTGCAGTGTGCAGAACATCCCCTTCCCCAAATATGATGTGCAAGAGGAGGGGAATAGTAACCTCAAGGAATGCTACCTGATGGAGAACTCCCAGGAACCCGACGCCCCCATCGTGCTTTTCTTCCCGCTCATCAACGACACCTTCCAAAAGTACAAGGCGCCAGGTAAGCCGCCTCCGAGCTCAGTTCCCACCACCCGCAGGCCTTGGGCTGACAGCGCCTGTCTTTAAACTTATGCTGTCTTCTAATAGCACTAACGGGAAGCCTGGCTTAGCTCTCGTCTGAGCCAACCTTGGTTTTGGCAAGAAAGGAAAGCACCCCCCACACCCCCATGAGCTGACAGTGTCAAACTCTACCTGTCAGTCATTCAACATTTATTGACATCCACTTGGCATGGTGTTGGTGCTAGGGCGATCCTAAGATGGGCAAGCTACATCCCTGCCCTAGGAGCCTGGAGGTGTGCATGCACATGTGTATGTGTGAGTGCATGATTGTGTACATCTTCATGCAGGTGTGTGTGCCATGCATGCAACGGTGGCTGCAGGGAGAGATAGGGCACAAGTTGTTATAACCTAACATAGTAAGAGTCTATTCTGAGTCCTTCTGCTGCCTCCAGGTGTGGAGCGAAGCCCCGAGGAGCTGGAGGAGGGCCAGGTTGACATTTACGGCCCCAAAACTCCCTATGCCACCAAGGAGCTGACGTACACAGAGGCTGCCTTCGACAAGATGGTAAAGCTCTGCGAGTACAACGTCCTGAATAACAAGGACAAGCTCCTTCAGGCCTTGCGCACGGCAGTGGAGAAGAAGAAACTCCAGAAGAGCCAGTGTCCCTCCTAAATCCTGGGGAACCTCACCGATCCTGTGTCTGCTGCTAACATTGGAGGTGGGGGACCCATGATGGCTGACCATCCCACATGACGGCTCTGTTCTCTGGCAAGGGGTGCAGGCAGGCTGGCCTGGGCTTTCTATCAAAAAGTAAAAAAGAATTAAAACCTTTGAGGGAGACAGAGAGAGAAAGACACACACACAGGAAAATAACAAGGCATGTTTGGGGTTTTATACCCACCGGAATTTTTTTTAAACCTTTCCCTGTAGGGAAAGGGGTCCAATAGCCACAGGCTCCCACACATGCCTAAAGTGTGGGGAGTCAAGGCATGGCCTGAGGAGGAGGCTGGTACCCCACAAACCTCAGAGTCAGAGCTGGAGCTCAGAGCCCTCCCCTTTCTACTCCTCACTGCCTGCCTGGCTTGGAGGGCCACGGGGAATGCACAAGAAGACCGAAAAGCATTATGGGTTCTCTGGAGAAACAGTTTTTAAAATTTAAGATAATTATATTCTTGTGATTTTTGTAGGCAATTACATTTTGTGGTTTTTATTTTTATGAACCAGGATATTAATAGGGAACATGATGTGAGAAGATCTAGATGGAGCACTAGAGACATCCTGGTCTCTTCAACAACAAAGCCAAACAGGTGATGGGGTTTCAGCAGCCCCTCTCCAGCCATTCAGAGCCCCAGGACCAGTGACCCCTGTAATCCTTACCGGGCAGCCCTGTAGGAACATCAGCTCTAGTGAAATGCCAGGCATAGCCCAAGTCTGCAGCTCAGGTTTATGGAAGGAGGATCTGAGATGCAGCTCAGGGATATCTGGGCAGGTAAATGGACTCAGGCACCAGTAGGCGACGCTGCCCAGTGCCGCCCACTCCAAGAAGCCGACACTTGGTGACAAACCTGCTCCAGGAGCCCAGCTCAGTTCTCTAGCACCCTCCCCTCTGGTTTCCAGATGGGATTATTTATTTCTAAATGGGATTCCTCTTATTTATCACGTCAACACCATCATGGCCAGCATATTCTAGCTCTTGGAGAGTCACCCCGGGAGAACAAAACTAGGAAGGATTTACCCAGAAAGCACTGGGTGGGCTCTGAGGAAGAAGCTCGTCCTTAGAGGTGGTTTCAAGATGAATCACTGGGAAAGACCAGGAACACAACAGAGAAGTCCAGAGTGTCCAGGTACCCCATCTGGCTGAGAACTTAACAAAGAAATGTGTTACCTGAGCTACCGAGGTGCTCAGGCTGAGGGACAGGGTGACCAGAAAGGCATGTGGTCTGCATGAAGCCCAGCAAACCTGGGAGAGACACCCCTCTCCCTGAGCCACCATGCTCCCTAAATAGTCCTTTGGTTGTTACCGGACAAGTGATGTTGGGTAGAAAAATTGACCTCCAATTTACATTCTTGCTACTCTGAATGTGGTGGGGAACTGGTTAGAAATACAGTGTCTCAGGCTCCACTCCAATGTACTGAATCAGAATCTGCATTTTAAGGGGATTCCCACCTCCTCTCCTGGTTGATGCCTATGCATATTACAGTTTGAGAACTGTGGATTTATGCCATACTTTCCCATAAGCCTGGAAAGCATGAACAGTCAACTCCTATGAGCCACTGAGAAAGGGCTCCTGGACCTGCAAAACTGGTCCCCGCCCAGATAATGCTAACCTGAGATGCCACCACCCCCACCCCCACCCGAGCAGCCAACTGCCTCCACTTTGACATCTTTTCCTGCCATCTGCAACAAACAGGCTCTCCTCAAAGCACCGGAGTAAGCCACAGAGCAAGACTTGTTTATTGTCAAAGCAAAGGCAGCCCTGCCTTGGATTTCTCCAAGTATGTAGAGTGAGGCTTCTAAAACCATTGTATCATTTGAGCACAGAATAAAATGGCCATGTGGGTAAATGCTGGTGACTCATCTGCTTTCATTACCTGGTGCTGTAAAACATGCCCTCATCCTCGCCTGGCCACTGCCAGAGGTGTTCTGAGAAGGCCGTTCCCATCCCATCCCTCCTCTCTCTGACTGCCTCCTTTCCTGTTGCAGGTCCCCACCTTTCTGTGGTGGGGTGCTTTTCCGCTTTTACGAAGCTGTGTTAGCAACCGATGGAACACCAGCTCTTGCCGACCCCTGCTGTCTGAAACTCCAGTGGTTTTCAGGAAGCTCTGATCTAGAAGAAGGAAGGGCAGCTGGTGTCAGCTGAGCACCTACTTGGGGCACGGAGGTTGCAGTCAATGAACAGCCTGTGCTTTCCAGGAATGTAGATTTGGGTTGGAAGAAAGAAAAACATGAAAATATTTTTATATGGATTTGAGGTGTCAAATAGAGCAGGAGATTAGTTTGGGCCACATAAGGGATAAGGGCAAGATGTCATCCGTTCTGTGTGGGGCAAGGACACAGTGTCCTAGAGAAGTCAGGGAGGCCTCGGGTTCCTTGCTCTCTGCCTATAACATGATTAAATAGAAAAATTACATAAAATTCCTCTCTCCCCAGGGTCCCCCTGACCCTTGTCTGCCCTTTCCTTCTCAGGAGAGCAGCTGGCACAGCACACTGCCACACAGGCCAGTCCCCCCTCCCGTGATGTGTTCTGTTCCTATATCCCCATGCAAACATTGTCCCCAAGGTCAGTAACGTCCTCCCAATCGCCAGACACACCGAGACAAGTGGCGCAGGCCCTTTGCAGGCCTTACCTCCCGTGATTGTTCTCAGCACTTGGCACTGCAGGCCACTCCCTCCTTCCTGAGCCCCTCCCTTCCCTGGCCTTCCTTGCCAACAGCAGTTCCATTCCCCTCTGCTAGCAAATATTTATTGCCTTCCCAGTGCCTACGACAGCGACAAAGGGTTAACAATTGACCCCACACTCTAAGGGGGTTTCTTCTGGTCAATATGCCCAGCTACAAATCAGAGTTCTGTGACTGAAGGACAATTTATAGGCAACTGACCATCTTGCTGCAAGTACCTACTAGACATCTCCACCTGCATGCCCTACTAACTGCATCTCTGAGTGGCAGCAGTGACCTGGGTAAATGGCCACAGGGAAAGGAGAGGTATGTCTGAGACGAAGGGGGCTCTGCTCAGGCCAAAGTACCTCCTCTAACCTCATCATGTGTCCCCAAGGCCTTTAACCACTCCAGAATTTAAAGTTATCAGAGTAAGACACTGGACATGATCTAGACTAGAGCAAACCTTGTGACCATCACATTACCAAGAAGAAAGGGAAAAAAATAGAGAGAAAAGAACTTCCACAAGAATTACAATTAAAATTTTAACAAAGCAAAGAAAGTTGTGTCTTATTACCAAGATACTTATTTCAAGAATTATTTAATACAACAGATTTGTAGGCAACAATAGCACTCCCTGCAGAACTGTCTATAATGGAATTTAAGTTGAAAACACAATTGAATTCAGATATTTAAAAGGTGATGGAGATTGGAGAGTTTAGTTTGAAAAACAAAAACCAAAAGAGTATCATAACTTGCAAATGGACACAGGATTGCTGTCCGGAGGAGAATCAGCTGCTCTCCCGCTGCTCTGGGGACAGAACAAGAAAAAGCTGACACTATAGCTATGAGAAGACAGAGAAGAAGAAAAGACATAATGGTGAACCCTCTAGGCCAGGCTTTTTCAGGACTTTGTTTCTTTTTCTTTTTCTTTAAGGATTAAAGACAATAAATTTTTTTCTTCCTTAAAATTTACTGATTATAAAATAACATGATTATTGAATAAAATTTGAAAAATGCAAAAACACATAAAAAAGGAAACTAAGATTACTTATCATTCCAAAACTCAGCGATCATTACTCTTTGGGGGTTTAGCCTGCCCATTTTTTTGTTAAATATTTTAAAGTTTTTTACAAAAATCTCATACACTCACTTTTTAAAAAATTGTGGTAAAATATCTAACATAAAATTTACTCTATTAATCATTTTAAGTGTACAGTCAGTCATGTTAACTATATACACATTGTTGTGCAACAGATCTCCAAAATTTTTCCATTTCGCAAAACTGAAACTCTATATTCACTGACAAATTCCCCATTTTCTTTTCCCCCAGTGCCTGACAATGACCATTTTACTGTGAATTTGACTACCTGACGTAACTCATTTAAGTGGAATCATACACTATTTTTCTTTTTGTGTCTGGCTTAGTTAACTTAGCACAATGTTCTCTAGGTTTACTCAGATTGTAGCATGTGACAGGATTTCCTTACCTTTTAAGACTGAATGCTATTTCATTGTATGATATCACATTTTGTTCATCCGTTCATCCATCCATGGATACTTGAGTTGCTTTCACCTCTTGACTATTGTGAATAGTGCTGTTGGGGACATGGGTGTACAATAGTTTTTAGAGACCCTACTTTCAATTCTCTTGGGATATACAAAGGCTGTCTGGAAAAAATCCAGCCATCAATGCCTCTATTTTTCATATTACATGGCTGAATATACTTCTCAGACAGCCCTCATATACCCAGAAATGAGATTGCTAAGTTATATGGTGGTTCTATTTCTAATATTTTTGGGGAACTGCCATCCTGTTTCCTATAGCAATTGCATGTATTCATTTTTCAACTCATTTGGGTAAATACAAAGGAGTATAATTTCTGGATCATAAGGTAAAGAATATTTTTATATGATATTGTTTTTAATGTATGTTTTAAAACACATTGAAGCTTTTACATTTTTGTTGGCAGATCTGTCACCCTTTTCTTTCATAATTTATGTCTTTGGTTCTGTTTAGAAGGCTTTTCCCTTCTAAAATTGTATACATCTTCACCTATTCTTTCTTCTATTGTAGTAGTTCTAAGGTTTCATTTTATTTTTACATTTCAATTTTTATTTTATTTTGACATGAGGCCACTATCTAATTTCATTTTCCCTTGGCTTTCTTTTCTCTTCTATAGTTACATATAACTTCCTCTAGATATATGATCCACTAAACAACTCCAAAGGAGTTCCCATTTTACAAACAAGGAAACTAAAGCAAAAATATAACTCATTGCATGTAAGGTCACATAGGCACTAATTTATGTAATCAGAATCCAACCCCAGGTCCTGTTCTTTCTTCACACAGCCTTGGTACTCAAAGCATGGCCTATGGACAAGCAGCATTGGCAACACCTGGGAGCATGTTAGAAATGGGGCGTCTTGGGTCTCACCCCATACCCACTGATCCAGATCTGCATTTCTATCAAGTTTTAGAAGTACTGTTGTGTATCGTATTTCCCCAAATTTAGGGAACATCAGAATCACCTGAGGTACTTGCTGAGCTTCATTCCTTCTCAATAAGTCATTAGGTCTGGGGTAATGATGACAAATCTGCATTTTAACAAGCATCCTGGGTTATTCTTAAGCAGGTGGCCCTGTTGACAACACTTGAGAAATCCTCTAAAAACAATAGAAAATATTAGAAAACTGTAACCTAGGCCATCAAAAGTGATGGCTGATTATTTCTCCCAATTTCAGTTTAGGTAAATGTTTCTTAACCTGAAAAAGAGACAGCTGGGAGGTAACCTTAATTCTTTTACATGTCAATCAGTGGAAATTAGATGTGTCAGTGAGGAGGATGACTAAATCTTCAATTTTACAGGAAACAAACAAACAAAAAACTACGGGCCTTCGATGGAGCCAGAATTTAGTGGACGCAGTGTGAAGAGAACTATGTACCCAAGTACATCGGAGTCTACTTCCCCTAGTTCAGATTTTGTCAATTCTGTCCGTGAGTCAAGGCCTCGTCACCAATAAAATGAGGGTAATAAGCAGCTGCGAGCAGGTAGAAAGAACCTGCCTGTCAACTTTCTGAACTTTTGCCTCCAGTATCGACGTTCACAGGGCCGGGATGAATGAACGTTCCAAGAGACTAAAGCAGACGCCGGAGGCTCGTCTGGTTTTGTTTTGTTTTGTTTTGTTTTTCTGCCAGGTCACATGTGCCCGGAAGCCGAAGTCACCTGGCCAGAGGTGAGGCTCCGAGAAGTAAAGCGGCCCCTCGGACGACCGGCCTGCGTCACCAGGCGGCAGAGAAACCCTCTCCCCGCCCCAGGCCTTCAGACCGACGCCGTCATCAATAA
>PVJL010005768.1:0-103090 GCA_004026885.1 Lyroderma lyra
CTGCATGATTTCACTCATATGCGGAATATAAAACTGAAAGCAAAGAAAAAAAGAAATGAACAAACAAATAACCCATGGACACAATCGATAGTTTAATGTTTATTTGGGGACGAGTGGGTTAGGGAGGGGAGAAAGGGGAGGGGGTGGGAGAGGAGAGGGGGAAGCTAAATATAAGGTGATGGAAAGAGAAGTCACATTACGTGGTGAACTTATTATACATCAAGTTGACAATGCACTGTAGAATTGAATGCCTGAAACCTATGTAATCCTTGCTAACAGATGTCACCCCAATAAGTCTAACAATAAAAATGAATTAAAAAAAAAGCTAGCCATAGAAAGTATTGTAAATACAAAACTAATAGCATAAATATCATCACTAATATTAATAATAAAGAGCTACAATTTATTTGGTGGTAGGCATTTTGTGTAATAGCTTCCTTTCAAATAGCTTATACACAGGAGAGGCAATGAAAAGAGTCAAGAGAGATGAGTAAAGCTATGCCAGCTTTGAACATAGTCTTTTCAAATTGTATAAAAGTATTTTCAATATGTATGTGATCAATAAAAAATTTAAGTCGGTGCTCAAAATCAACTATTTTGAAGTTAATCTATCTTACATGACAATTCACTCAGGAATCCAATGGTCATCTAACTGTCAATATGGTTAAGTTTTTGATGTTTAATAATGAAACCAGAATATGCTTCCAATGAAAGGCTCTAGTGCTGTGTCACAGTGTGAAATGCTGCCTTGTCAAGCACTTCAAATGCCAATTCCAATTCAATATTCTTTAACTTGTGAAAATAATTTTGATGTTACATTTTATGTGTTCTGAGATGTCCTCACACTCAAAATGAATAGCGTAGTGTTGCCAATTGAGGCCTTGTGCAGACGACAACTTTAAATTGTTTCCTGTACAGCTTAGAATGACAATGATGTCAGAACCTACTTTAATAATTAACTATTTGAAAAATTTGATGTTTTACTTTTACTACCTACATTTTTTAAGAAATGTTTCTCTAAAGGTAAGAACACTGTAAAAATTTTTTCTAATATGATAAAATACAAGATTTTTATTCAATTTTCTTTCAAAAATTTTAACCTTTCCCTTAAGCATTTAATTATCTAAAACTTGACAATGATTGCCATTTATTAATTTCTCTATGATCTTTTTTCTTTTTTTCGGTATGTGGGTAGTTCCCTGGCTGGGAATCAAACCCAGGCCACAGCGTTGACAGCACCAGTACCGAAGCCTTAAGCCACTACACCACCAGGGAACTCCCTCTATGAACTTTTAAGTGATAACTCTAGTCCAAACTGAATTCCTTCTAACAGCAAATTGTACTTTGTATTAATTAAACCAAATATTTTATTATATTTTACTATTTTTACATCCTTTTTTTTTTTAAATTGGTCATTACCTAATAATGTGGAGTTTATCTATTTTACATTCCTACCATGTACACAAACTCCTTAAAGACAAATATTATGAATGTATCAGTATTTGTATATATAAACTCTTGCTCTAATAAAATATTCAACTAATGTACTTCTATATCTGTGTTTTATGGTTCATAACTACTAATTTAATAGTAAATTGTTAAACCATTCCATCTTAAAATGGAAAATTATGCTCCTTTGACCATGGATTCCATCTTATTTCGGTGCCCTATGTGCTTGTTTGCTAGTGATTAAACTATGACATTTATTTAACAAACACTGTCTCAGTGCAAATCTCCAAGTAAAATCAAAGCACTCAATGTGAAAAACAAGATCTTTAGTCTTATAAAACTTTCATTCAAGAAATATAAATAAAAATATATTAAATAAAATGATAATTCCTTATAAAAATGTTATTAAGAGAGTAAATTACAGAAACATAATCTGAGAAAGAATTATTATAAATAAGTCAAGAAAGAAATCATCTTAGAAAACATGATGTTCAAGCTGGGAACTGAAATTTTGTTAACAATTTATTCAGATAATCAGAATAAGAAACATTTCAGTCCACAACTAGCATGAAGTTCTAGAGGTAAGAATAAGCTTGATTTATTTGAAAAAAAAATTTTCTTCCTTTCTTTTCTTTGCTTTCTCCCTCCCTGACTTCTCCCTTCCTTTCTTTATCTTTCTTTTTTAAATTAGAGTAAGTAGTTTAGATTCTATACCAAGAATAATAGGAAGCAAATTTTTGGTTTTGAATAATGGAGTTATCTTATTTTATTTGAATTTATGGTAAAGAATCTGCATGCTATTGTGAAAAATAAATTAGAGGTGGTAAAATATAGAGCATTCCTTAGTCTCAAGTGATAGGTAATGATTGTTTAGGATGATATCAACGTGTATAAACTGAAACAAGCTTATTTGTGGATTCTTTTGGAAAAATTAAAAGTATTTGCTAATGAATTAGATGTGAATGATGAGGGATAGAAAAAGTTAGGTTTGTCAATAAAATTTTTAGTTAAAGCTAATGGGAAAGCTCTTCAACAATGTTAAAAATAATTATATTTCTGTCAAGCTTTATCATTTATAATCAGCCAATCTTATGATTTAATCCTTTCAATAATAAGAAATAAATATTCTTACTGTACTCTAAAGATCAGTTCACTGAATGTTAGCAGAATTAGGTCAATGTCTGAAGATCAAACATTGCCTTCCTTAGGTAAAATTAGTAATATAAAATATAATTTTAGAAGCCATGTTAAAAATATGTGGTAAGAAATATCACAGAAACATAAATTAGACCTAGCATTTTTTCAATTGGATGTCATTCAGATGAGAGGTGACCACGTGCAATCAATTGCTTTTAAATATAAGTTATTAATAACTGTGTGCCTCTAAATGAATTACCCTAAGGTCCAAGTTAGCAAAAATCTCAAATAAATTATTTTTAACAAATCATTTAATAGAGATTTCTCACATGTAAACTTTAAATTTCATGAAAAATGACCAAAATTTATTCACTATCATACGATTTGATTATATGAAAATTTTGAATTTAATTGAGAAGTTCATCAGGAATAATTTAGTAAATAAAGCTTGGTTTATTAATATTATTATCATATTATTACTACATAATGACAGTATCTACTGAGTGCTAGCTACTTTCAATACGTTATTTCATTTAATTTTCAAAAATATATTATGAAACAGAAGACTTATGGACTTTTCCAATACTGAGGAGAAAGTTCAAATAAGTTGGTCAACATCACAAGTTTATAAAGAAAACCAACTCCATTTAATTTGAATTTATAATAAATACTCCTTAAATACATACTGTTTATTCAGCATTATACTATGTCCAGGAAAATTAATTGCAGTGGTTACAGAAATATTTATTGTTTCAAGGTATGACTATAAATACATTTTGTTCCATGTGTGCCTAATTTATTTTCTTCATACAAATACACCCATACTCTATTGAATTATGGAGTTATTTCTAGTGCCTCATGTTTGTGTAATATAGATGACATAGAAAATTTGACATGTATAGTTGTAAAACTACAAAACTTAGTTTTTCAGGTATATGAGTGCTATCCAGAAAAAAATCCCTCATATAAATGCAAATTAAATAATTTATTGAAAGTATATCTTGAAAAATGCACAAATTCTAAATGTGCAATTCAACATACCCATGTGAATTTAAAAAGGAACATACCCATGTGACTACCTTCCAGTTCAAGAAATAGAATGCTAACAAACTAGAAACCTTTCTGTCTCTCCTCTCTCCTTTCAATATTTGTCCTCTCAGACAGCTAACCAGTACTTTACTTGTAACACTGGGGATAAATTTTTTCTGTATTGGACTTTTATATAAATTGATCATTTAGCATGTATTCTTCTGTGATGTTCTCTTTGATCCAACACTATGGTTATGAGAACTATCCATATAATGTATGTTTATTTGTTTCTTTCTCAATAGCATTGTATTTTTCATATGCAGTAATTCATGTACACAATCTATCTTGTTAAAGATTTGGGTTGTGTCTAGTTTGGGATTACTACAAATTTTCCATATGACAATCCAATTGACAAAACAACATTTTTAAAAATTTCATTCTTCACTGCTACTCTGTGTGATCTTTGCATGGATGAAGTGTTTCCATGAGGTGTGCCAGACTCACTTATTTTATTTGTTTACATTTTTTAACCTTGCATGAATGCTACACAATTGTAATAAATTTTTATCATAGTAAGTCTTGGTATTCAGTAGAACAATTACTCCTACCTTTTCTCATTTCCTTCAAAAGTCATACTATTGCTGGCCTTTGAATTTCAAATTTAATATGCTTGCCAATTTTAAATTTTAATAAAAGGTATGCATAAATTTCTTAGGGACGGTCGTGATTTTATAGGTTAATTTGTGAGAAACTGACATCTTTCCAACATTGTCTTTCAATTTATGGATGTAGTATATTCCTTTATATGTTTAGTTTTTCTTAAAAATTTCCTTAATATTTTATATTGTTCAGTAAAAGTCTTACACATTTTTCCCTTCTGTACATATGTCTAGGTATATGATATTTGTATGCTGTTGCAAATGATGTATATGCATGTGCCTATTCATTCCTAACTGTGACTTACAAATGCAAAAAAGAGCTTATTGAACATGTATCCAGCAATAGTGCTAAACTCATTTCTTAGACTTAATAATTTATTTATTGGTTGTTTAGGTAAGCATATCCAGAATCATGTAAACTATTAATTTTGGCATTTTCTTTTTAATCATTATACTTTTTTTTTTATCTTTATTATTGAACTGTTTAGGATTCTAATACAATATCAAACAGAAATGATAGTAATGGGCTCCAGTGTCTCTTAGTGGGAATGCTTTTCAAAATTTTCTCATGCATAGTAACTGTATTTTGTAGATAATCTTTATCAAATACAACCTAACATTCCTTAAATTAGTCAATTGTTTTTGTGAAGTAGTATGCATTTTATTTATTAGTGGCCTTAACTTGCCAATGTTTTGTTTTAGTTTTTAATCTATATTCATGATAGTATAGGATGTATATATATTTTTATAAAGTCCTCCTCAGGTGTTGGAATAAAGGATATGCTGGCTCCAAAAAATAAAATAGAGTGTCTTACCCTTTTTTCCTCTTTGGAAGAGTTTGCTGTAGAATGAAAATTATCTATTGCTTCTGTTTGAGAACACTCACTAGTGTATTATCTTAGCCTGAATTTATTATTGTGACTATGAGCTCTGACAATTAAGTTCATGAACTTGCCACCACACACTTACATTGACAGCACTGTACAAACAACTCAGTAAGGTTTCATAACTTTCGTCTATCTGTGTCTCACAGTTGTCTGTGTTCATGTCGATGTGTGCCAGTCTTGCTGAGTGGCACTCATTATTGTTGTTTTGTATGCTTTTGTAAGAATGTTAAAGCTTGAATTAGAGCAACAAACAAACATTAAATTCCCTGTTAATCTTGGCAAGAGTGGACGTGAAATCAGGAACATGTTAGTCCAAGTTTATGAATATAATGCCATGAAAAAATTTGCAGTGTACAAATGGATTAAACATTTTTCTGAGGGGAGAGAAAGTGCCACTGATGAAGAGAGGTCTGGGTGGCCAATTACAAGCAGAACTAACAAAACATCACAAAATTTATTAAATAGTGAGTCAAAATGGTTGGAAAAGCATAGCAGAACAAGTAAACATTGATAGAAAAATATTTAGAAAAGTCTTAGCTGAAAATCTTGGCATGGAAAGGTGTGTGAAAAAATAGTACTGAAGGAGTTCACCAATGAACAAAAGCAAAGGAGAGGTGAAGTTTGCCAAGACCTTTTGGAGAGGAAAGATGATGTTTTGGGCCATGTTATCACTGGTGATGAAATATGGGTGTATCAATACAACCCTGAAACAAAGCATCCTAGTGGACAATAAAAGTCAGCAAATTCTCCACGACAAATAAAGTTACGTCAGCCCAAATCAAGAGTCAAAATGATGATGTTAATCTCTTCTGATATCAGAGGGATTGTTCATTATGAATTTGTACCAACTGTACAAACAGTCGACCAAATTGACTATTTGGAAGTGCTGAAAGGCTACACAAAAAAGTTAGATGAAAATGACCTGAACTTTTCACCACAGCTCATGGCTCTTGCATCATGACAGTGCACCAGATCACACGGCTCTCTCTACGAGGGAGTTTTTAGCCAGTAAACAAATAATTGTATTGGAACACACTTTTTACTCCTCTGATCTTAGCCCCCAATGGTTTTTCTCTTACCTGAATAAAAAGGAAATATGATCATTTTGTAGTTTATAAGCGTGATGACTGGGTGTTCATGCACTTGTGTGAGATGTGCCACCCACAAACCTTGTTACGACGTCAGCACATTACCCGTCTGAGGTAAAAAAAAAAAAATGAAAAAAAATGAAAAAATGCAGAAGTATGAAAGGAAGACATGATGATGATATTTAGAGCATCAAGTGTCATCCAGCAAGAATTCTGATGGCCATTTCAGAAAAAGAACTGGTGGACTAAGTGTTGGCTCTCATGTATAGCTTCCCAGGGGGACTACTTCAAAAATGAACATAGTGATATTTAGCAAAGAGGCACATAGTAGTTTTTCTAGGATGAGTTTGTTAACTTAATTGTCATACCTCATATGTTTTAAAGTGAAGATTCTATTTCACTAATATGTAATAGAACTAACTAGAATATTCTTATATTTGTATGTCATTTTTATTAGATTGTATTTAATTTTTAAAGAAATTGTTTTCTGTTTATTTTTTAAAATAATTATTGTTAACACTACTCTTCAGATTTTTTATATGTCTGTAGTATCTATAGTCATACCCTTTATTTCTTACTGATATTGCCTATTTTGTTTCCAAGTTTTCTCTCTTTCTTTCTACTTCTCTCCATTCTCATAGTTATCACCTTTTTTGGATGTCTATTCAAAGACTTAGTTTGTTTCTCTCTTTCATAATTTAAAGATATCATATATTCATTATTATTTAGTACAAAATATTTTCTAATTACCATTTTTATTTATTTCTTTGACCTACAGATTACTTAGAAAAACATTTATGTTCTAAGCAAACAGTTGTTTTGTGGTTATATTTTGTTATGACATTGTAACTTAGTTCCATTATTCTATAATCAGAATATATCTCAGTGATTTAAATCTTTAATTATGTCAACATTTGATAAGTGGCATGCCACATTGTGAAATTTTATTAATGTTCCACATATACTTGAAATGATGTTCTGCAATTGTTGAAAGCAATCTTGTACATATAAAAATTATATCAAGTTTGATAAGCAAGGAGTTCAAATCCTCTATATTCTCACTCATTTTTGGTCTAATTGTCCTATCAGGTACTGAGAAAGGTAGATTAAAAACTCCCACTACAGGTCTTTATGATTCCAGCCACCACAGGGAGAGGAGCTGTTTTCACTTCACTACAATAGATGGTCATGCTCAAATGCTCCAGCTTCCTGATCAAAAGGTACAAGCAGATGTATATAACTGAACCCCATAATCTGAAGGCTTCCAACTCCTTTCACTACAGTGGGTTGATTCACCACAAGAGTGTGGGCATGGAGCCAACAGGTGATGGCAAAGGTGTCGTGGTGGTCATGAGGTGGAGATCTGGCTAGCGAAAGTCTGTTACTGCCTAGAAGCAAACCACAATCAACAAGAACACCTATGCTACCCTCAGCAGCATTCAGCATATGATCTGCAAGAACAAATATCTCCCAGATCTGCACATGGCCACCATCCACAGAGCCAGCACCATCCTGTGAAGCCAGAAGCCTGTGACCCTAAAGGGGAAGCACTCCTAAGCACCTTCTAAAGCAATAAGGCATCAGCCAATCAATTTTCCTAAAAAACAAAAACAAAAACAAAAGAACTTCCACTATAATTGTAGACTTGTATTTATCCTTTTTGTTTTGTCAAATTTACATGATCTGTTTTGACATAATATTATATGACTACAAATTAAAATTTGCTATAGTTTCTTCATTATTTTATCATCAATATATTTCTCTCATTTCCTTTAAATTAAACTGTCTGAATAATACCTCATTCTATTTCTTTTGGTTGGTATCTACATAGCATTTAGTTTTCTATGCATTTAAATACTCTTTATTTTACATGTTTCTCTTATGAGCAGTATGTAACTTATTTTCTTTTATGTATGATAACTATCATCTATCAATTAAACATAAATTCTACTTATATTTAATGTGCTTTTTAATTTGGGGTTTAAATAAACTACTGTTTCTTTTCTATTTATTCTGCCATTTATATTTCTTTTATCACTTATTTGACTTATCTCTTATATTGCATTAGTTTTTTAAATTATACCATTTTCCTCTTATTAACTATATCATTATTT
This sequence comes from Lyroderma lyra, assembly GCA_004026885.1. NCBI lineage: Eukaryota > Metazoa > Chordata > Mammalia > Chiroptera > Megadermatidae > Lyroderma > Lyroderma lyra. Next base: position 8,364 of record PVJL010005768.1, read on the forward strand.
TAGTATTGTTACCTGTTTCCAAATTATATTATATATTTCTATCTTAATAAAATTTAATAAAAATATCTATATTTCAATTTGGAAATATCCAACGCTTTGAATCACATTAGCTTTAATTATCTCTTTTTGAATTTTTATCTTCTTGCTCTCAAGTACCTTACATTTTTAAAACTCTTATTAGAGAGGGAAAGAGGAAGGGAGTGGGAAAGAAGGGAGGGAGATTCAAATATATGGTGATGGAAAAAGAAATGACTCTGAGTAGTGGGAATGTGTTCTCACCATAAACAATAAACCTATGTAATTTTGCTAACCAATATTACCCCAATAAATTTAATTAAAAAACTATTAGATGTCACTATATTGTTTTAAGCATTCTCTTTTAGACATCTAAAAGAGAAATATTTTATCTGATCTTCTATCTTGTTTCATTTATATTTTGTTTGAAGATAAAACTATAATATTTTCTTTATCACCAGGAATGGTAGTGATATATTTTTTCAGCTTTTTTATAAAATTATAATTTTAATTTCATCTTTATTGTATAAGAGTTTATTGTAGAGTAGTGGATACAAAGAAATCTGAGAAATTGAATTACAGAAAGAAACATGTCTTCCATGGGTGAGCAGAGAGCAACAGCTGCTGAAAAACAAAAACAAACAAACGAACAAACAAACAAACAAACAAACCACACACTCTTTATGGGTGGAGATACATAGTGGAGTAGACAGAAATTTTAATGACAATTTGAAATAAGGTAAATTAGAATCTGAAAAGCTGTAAATGTAAAATTATATCAATCAATCTAAAATTCTCCTCTCTTCTGAATTTTGCTGAAAAAATAGCAGTAAAATAGTAGCTGGAAATCAGAGATAATTTATGAAAGATTTGATGATTTTTCAAAGAAATTAGATTCATAGATCCTGTCACAAAATTCTATGAAATACCATTCCAATAACATGCCAGATCAAATAATTACAAGATTATAGATTAGTCCTTCAACAAATGTGATATCAATAGATAAAGGTTTTATTAACAAAGGGTAAAAATAACCTAATTAAAACAGCACCTAATTTTATAAAATATGAATGCTTAGTCCTTATCCTAACTACTAAACAAAGAAGCAAGCCTGTAAATTCAGGCAGGCAAATTTTAAAAGGTCATATTTCCATCTTTTCTACATCGTCATTTTATAATCATTGTCTAAAAGTAAAAGGCTAGGAAATAAGTGAAAAGAAATATGAAAAAACAGGAAATGATACATAATTAAGATAAAAATGTATTCAATAGAAACAGGCCCATAGATAACTCAGATGCCAGCATTAACATTTGAGTAATAATATTAAAATATATATTATAGCCTCAAGGAGAAAAGCAAGCTGGTTGTTTTCACAGCAGAGGCAATAAGGTACCTTTTGACTCTCAATCACTAAACAGTAAACTTTCTGTTTTTCAGGATTCATGTTACAGAAAAAGACAGAGTGAAGACCATTTCATTAAAAAATAGAATATGGAATGCAAATCCCTTTCAGATAGGAAGAGGAAGAGCTGCTTCTTTTATCACTATTGAAGTACTGAAAACAGGACAGAAGTAGAAGTAGGACGAGCTGGTCAGATAGGACTATGGGTTTAAACTTTGGAGTTTGAGAAGGTTGCTGCTATATAAGTATGCATGTTTGTATAGAGGAAAGACAACTGAACTAGTGCTAATCATCACTGGCAGATTTACCTCACAGAGCACCATTTAACATAAAATGACAAGTATTTTACACCATTGGAGAAATGAGCAAGCTAAGGCAGTGCAGGGAGCGCATGAGCCAGAGGCCAGGTCCTTTGAGAAAACAGGTTTTAGCAAGGAATCCACAGTTCATGGGTTTTGCAAGGCAGCCCAGAGCTGGGTGCACAAGGACAATACTCGAGATGTGGTTTCTGGCTTGGGGGGTGAAAAATATATGTGAACAAAGCTGTTTGGTCTCTAGAAATGACTCAAGACAGGACTTATGTCTTGCCTGCTTTGAAGAGAAAAATAGTACAAACAATAATGCCTTAGCAACATATACCAAAATATTGATCAAGTGCAGTTATCCAGAACTTTAAAGGATTAGAAAAGAACAATGCCTATTTCCTAATTGAGATGTACTTTCCAGTTTCGCATTACTGATTTACCCCTATGATCTCACTTGTTTTGCCCACCCTATAAAATAAACTCGCTGCAGCCAGTCAGGGTCTCTGTGTCTCCATCAGAGTGCAGAGAACCACCTGATCCCAGCTTTTCTGTCTATGTCTGTGTCTGTGTGTTATTTCTTCATTCCCCATCACCTCCCCTCTGGTTCACCTGTTCACCGCGCAGGTTGTGGCAAGGCAGTTTTTCTAACTTTACCTAATTTTCAAGTAATAACAGATACTCAAGAAATTCCTGAATATTATGGAAAAGAAACAGAGTGCTGAAGTTAATGGGACCATAATGTGAAGAGTCTTTGAATCCAGAGGCAAATCTCTATTATCCTAGACATCAGTAGTGGGTGTCACACCATCCCAAAGACTAGATAGGACTTCTCATAACTTGGCATATATGAATTAAGGAACCAAAACAAATCAGTCATTTTTCATCAGAGAAGAACAAAGAAGAAGTACACAGTGAATCATATGAGTACCTTAGGATCTAAAGCTCCTCAGAAAAAATAATAGAAAATCTCCAGAAAAGGATCTCATAGACTTAGAAATTTCTGAACTAAGTGACAGAGAATTTAAAGTAGCCATTCTAAAGGCTCTGAGAGAAATGAAAACATACTGGTAGAACACCGTAGCTGAGGTGAATCACCTAAGAAAGGAAATCCATGAACAAAAAGGACAATATAACAAAGAAATTAAAAACATAAGGAAGAACAAGATGGAAATTCAAGAGGAAAATAATATGATTAAAGAAGTGAGAAACGAAATAACTACTATAGGAAACAGGGCCAACCAAATGGAGGAAAGAATTAGTGATATTAAAGAACAGAACATGGAAACATCTCAAAAAGAGGATGATAGAAAATATAGAACAAAAAGGATTGAAAGAACTCTGCAAGACTTATCTGACTCTATGAGACAAAACAGCATCAGGATAATAGGATTAGAAGAAGGAGCAGAGCACTCTACAGAGAACATACTCAAATGAATAGTAGATGAGAACTTTCCAAACATATGGAAAGATCTGGTACCTAAAATTCAAGAAGAAAACAGATCCCATAAATACCTGGAACCTAGCAGATCTCCTCCAAGCACGTGGTACTAAAGATGTTAAAAACTAAAGACACACAGACAATTCTCCGGCAGCCAGGGAAAAAAGAATTATAACCTTTAGAGGAAAACCCATCAGGCTGGCATCAGACTTCTCAGCAGAAACCCTACAAGCCAGGAGGGAGTGGAATCAAATATTCAAAACTTTAAAAGAGAGACACTTCCAGCCAAGAATAAATTATCCTGCAAAATTATCCTTCAGATGTGAAGGAGGAATAAAGACCTTCTCAGATACACAGAAACTGAGGGAATTCACCAGCACAAGGCTGGCACTTCAAGAAATACTGAAGCTCTTGGACCTGAAACAAAACAACAGGACAAATGGAATAGAGTTGGGACAACAAGAAAGAAACAAAAATGAAACAAAAAAAAAAAAACAACAACAAAGAAGTAATGGACACAGGAAATTCTCACATATAGATCATCACTCTAAATGTTAATGGACTGAACTCACTAATAAAAAGACACAGTAGCAGACTGGATTAAAAAACAAAACCCATCCATATAGTGTCTCTAAGAGACACACCTCAGCCACAAGGACACAGACTCAGAGTGAAAGGTTGGGAAACAATACTCCAAGCAAATGGTAACTACAGCAAAGCAGGAGTTGCCATACTGATATCTGATTAAATAAACTTCAGGTTAAAAACATAGCAAGAGACAATGATGGATGTTATGTAATGATAAAAGTCACAATATAACAACAAGAAGATTTGACACTAATTAATATATATACTCCCAAACTGGAAGCACCAAAATATACAAAGCAACTACTAACAGATCTGAAAGGAGAAACTGACAAAATCACAATCATTGTGGGAGAATTAAACACCCCCTGAACAGATCATCCAAACAGAAAATAAATTTAGAAAATCAGCTCTAAATGACACATTACAGCAATTGGACATAATTGAAATTTACAGGACACTTCATCCAGCAAAAAGAGACTATACCTTCTTTTCTAGTGCACGTGGAACAGTCTAAAGAATAGACCACATGTTAGGACACAAAAGTAGCCTCAGCAAATTCAAGAAGATCAAAATCATACCAAGTGTATTCTCAGACCACAAAGCTTTGAAATTGGAGATTAGCTGTAAAAGGAAAGCAGAAAAAACCACATGCATATGGAGATTAGAAAACATCTTATTAAAAAGTGAATGGATAAAAGAAGAAATAAAAGAAAAGGTTAAAAAATATATAGAAACTAATGACAATGAAAATAAAACATATTGGGTATTCCCTGGCTAGGTTTTGGCATTCTCACTTCCATGGCCTGGGTTCGCTTCCCAGTCAGGGAACCAAAAAAAGAACAAACAAACAAAAAAAATAACATATCAAAATTATTGGGACACAGTGAAAGCAGTAATAAGAAGGAAATTTATATCATTATAGGCCTATCTTAAGAAAATGAAAAATCACAAATAAACACCTTAGCATCCTAACTTAAAGAACTAGAAAAAGAAGAGCTGATAAAACCCAAAGTCAGCAGAAGGAAAGAAATAATAAAAATTAAAGCAGAGCTCAACCAATTAGAGAACAGAAGGACAATAGAACAACATTAATATTACAAAGACCTGGTTCTTTGAAAAAATCAACAAAAGTGACAAACCCCTGGCTAGACTATTCAAAGGAAGAAAGAAAAGGACACAAATATCCAAAATTAGAAACGAAAGGGGGGAAATTACCACTGATACCACAGAAATACAAAAAACTATGAGAAAATATTATGAAGGGTTTTATGCCACTAAACTTAACAACGTAGAAGAAATGGACAAGTTTCTAGAAACTTATAACCTACCTAGACTGAACCAGAAAGAACTGGATAATCTAAATAGACCAATCTATAGCAAAGAGATTGAAATGACTATCCATAATCTCCCTAGAGGCAAAAGCCCCAGATGGTGTCACCAACGAGTTCTACCAAGAATTCAAAGAAGAATTAACACCTATCCTCCTTAGACTCTTCCAAAAAATTGAAGGGGAAGCAATACTTCCTAACTCATTCTATGAGGCCAACATTACCCTAATACCGAAACCTTTCTTTGTGTGTAAAGAAAACATAAAAAAAGAAAACTAGAGACCAGTATCTTTGATGAACACAGATGCAAAAATCCTGAACAAAATATTAGCAAATAGAATACAACAATGCATCAAAAAGATTATACATCATGATCAAGTGGGATTTATTCCGGAACCACAAGGATGGTTCAACATACAAAAATCAATCAATGTGACACACCACATACACAAAATAAAAGATAAAAACCACATGGTCATATCAATTGATGCAGAAAAAACATTTGACAAAATACAACATCCATTTATGATCAAAACACTGAATAAAATAGGTATAAACGGAAAGTATCTCAACATAATGAAGCCCACATATGACAAACCCCCAGCTAACATCTTACTAAATGGGGGAAAGTTGAAGCCTATTCCCCTAAAATGAGGAATAAGACAGGAATGCCCCTGTCACCCTGCTATCCAATATATATTGGAACTTGTAGCCAGAGCAATCAGGCAAGAGAAAGGAATAAAAGGTATTCAAATTGGGAAAGAAGAGGTCAAATTGTCACTACTTACAGCTGACATGAACCTTTATATAGAAAATTCCAAATATTCCACCAGGAAACTATTAGAAACAATAAATAAATACAGTGAATTTGCAGGATACAAAATCAATGTACAGGTAGTTCCCTGGTGGTGTAGTGGCTTAAGGCTTCAGTGCTGGTGCTGTCAATGCTGTGGCCTGGGTTCGATTCCCAACCAGGGAACTACCCTCATACTACAAAATAAACAAACAAACAAACAAAAAACAAAAAAAAACAACAATGTACAAAAATCAACAGCATTCCTATATACAAACAATGAATCTTCAGAAAAAAAAATGAGGGAGTCAATTCCTTTTGCTATTGCAACAAAAAGAATGAAATATCTGGGAATTAACTTAACAAAGAATATGACAGATTTATACACAGAAAACCTAAGACACTTTTGAAAGAAATTGAAGCAGACACAAAGAAATGGAAAAATATTTCCTGTTCATGGATAGGAAGAATTAATATTGTTAAAATGGCCATTCTGCCCAAAGCAATCTATAGATTTAATGCAGTACTATTGAAATACCACAATAATAGTTGCATGAAATAGATAAAAGAATTATCAGATTTATATGGAACCAAAAAGACCTCGAAATACCAAAGCAATGCTACATAAAAAGAATAAGACTGGTGGTATTACGCTCCCCAATTTCAATTTGTATTACAAGGCATCAATAATCAAAACAGCTTGGTATTGGCAGAAAAACAGAAGCATAGACCATGGAATGGAATTGAAAACCCAGAAATAAATCCACAGATTTATGAATAAATAATTTTTGATGAATGAGCAAGAAATGTGCAATCGGGAAAAGACAGCCTCTTCAATAGATGATGCTGGGAAAGCTGGAAAAACATATGCAAAAGAATGAATCTGAGCTGTGAAATCTCACCATATACAAAAATTAACTCAAAATGGATTGAAGACCTTCATATGGGACCTGAAACAAGAAGCTGTATAGAGGAAAACATAGGTACTAAGCTTATGGACTTGGGGCTCAAGGAAGACTTCATGAACCTGATCTAAAAGGCAGGGAAGTAAAAACAAAAATAAGTGAATGGGACTATATAAAACTAAAAAGCTGCTCCACAGCAAAAGAAACTACCAACAACGAAAAGAAGCAGTCAACTGAATGTGAGAAAATATTTGCAAACAACACACCTGATAAGGGTCTAATATCTAAAATATGTAAAGAACTAATAGGACTTAACCACAAAAAACAAACAACCCAATTAAAAAGTGGGCAGAGAACCAGACAGATACTTCTCCCAAGAAGAAATACAAATGGCCAGCAGACATATGAAAAATGCTGATCCTCATTAGCTATCAAGGAAATGCAAATCAAAACCACAATGAGATATCACCTCACACCTGTCAGAATGGCTATTATCAACAAGACAAGGAATAACAAGTGCTGGAGAGGATGTGGAGGAAAAGGAGCTCTTGCACACTGCTGGTGGGAGTGCAAACTGGTACAACTACCATGAAAGATGGCATGGAGGTTTTTTAGAAAATTGGGAATGGAGTTACCATATGACCCAGCAATCCTCCTTCTGGGAATCTACCAAAAAATCTTGAAACCCTTAGTCTGCACAGAGTTACATACCCCAATGTTCATTGCAGCGCTGTTCACAGTGGCCAAAACATGGAAACAACCAAAGGGCCCTGCGACAGATGACTGGATAAAGAAGCTGTGGTACATATACACAATGGAATATTACTCCTATATAAGAAATGATGAAATACTGCCATTTACAACAAATTGGATAGACCTTGAGATCATCATGCTTAGCAAAATAAGCCAGACAGAAAAAACAAAATCGGTATGACTTTACTCATATGCAGAATATAAAACTGAAAGCAACAAGAAAAAGCAAACAAACAGAAAATCCATGGACACAATCAATAGTTTAATGTTTATTTGGGACAAGTGGGGAGAGAATGGGAGATGGGCAAGGAGGTGGGAGAGGTTGGAGGGGTAGCTAAATATATGATGATGGAAAGATTACTCACAATGGGTGGTGTACTTATACAACAAGTTGGCAATGCACTGCAGAATTGTACACATGGAACCTATGTAATTCTTGCTAACCAATGTGACCTCAATAAAAAAATATAAATAAATACATAAATACACACACACACACACACACACACACACACACACAAAGATACCTTTATTGTAAAAGTATCTTGAGAAAGAAATTTTTTGTTGTTGTTGGTTCTCTGAGCTGTGATCAAACCCAGGCAGCAGCTGTGAGAGCTCTGAGGCCTAGCCACTACACCACCAGGGAACCCCCAAGAAAGAAGAGTTTGTGTGGTCAAGCAGTAAGATTGGGATTAATTTAAATAAGTACATGCATTTAAATATCAAAAGTATGCTAATGGAAAATTAGTCTTTTTCTTGACCTGCAGATGGCTTTGAGTTACTCTAGTGGCCCCTGGAATATTTTAAAAGATTTGTTTTCTCTCCTTATAAAAGAGAAATATTAAACTAATTAGACTTTTTTGGTATGTTAAAACTACATGAGAAACATTCTCAAATAAAAATAATATTGAACCTTCTTTATGTTGTATTTGTATATGTTGTAAGTGTTCCAGAAAATTTGGTGAAATTCTTAGAAATTTGAGATTTCCTGGCATAAAATATCTGTCATTAAAATTGAGGCATACACTGAAAGGACTGAACCTAAATATCATATTGTGGCACATGTGGATGAAGTTTATTCTGTTTCTGCAAAAACGGTCCCTCAATGCCAGACTTTTGCCATCCTGTTGCCCTTGAATATGACAACAGCTTCCTTCTAATCAGAGAAGTTAGACAGGTAAACAATGGCTGTAAATTAAATAAATAGTCAGGATATGGGAAACTCAAGATGGTCGCTTGGTTTTCCCAGGCTCTCTAGCAAGCTCCATTTTTCAGTTTTTGCATTTCATCATGCATCATACTTCATTCAATTGCTGCTTAGTATGAGTTATCAATATGTTTTTGTTGTATGTATATTTTCTGAATGGTATGAAGCCTTTCCTTACCTCAAGGTTGATGTCTTGCAGTGACAAAGAAAATGTTAGAAAATGTGATTCCCACTTGGGTTATACCTTCTAAGTGCTCCCTCAAACTTATTTACCTAGCCCCACCATGTGCCATGAGATGGTAGTTTTGCAGGTATCACTTCCTTCCTAAGCTCTGTGAAATGCTCATTATATTGATGACATAAGGTTAACCTGTGAAGATTTACTTCTGCTACAGGAATCCTTGCAGGCTTTACTGGATCACTTACAGAGAGCGAATAGGCAGTGAATCTTTAGGAAATTCAAAGGCCAGTCAGCATTGCAAAGATTTGGGGGAGCTGTATGGTTGTGTATGACTCACATTCTCCCCAAGACTGTCACAGGGGAAAATGAATGTGCCTACATCATATCAAGAAATATGAAAGAGGTATAGGCTTCTGTGAGAATGCTGAGGTATTGAGGAACTTTTATTCCCCACTTAACACAATGTATTTGCCCATTACATCACCTAGTTAAGAAGGGATGTATATATGGGACTGGAGATCTGAACAGTAGGGTGCCTTTGAGAAAGCAAAATATTATACTGGTCAAACCGATTAAAACTCTTGGAATCTCCCAGTGGGGTTGCCATTTGAATTCAATATTTCAGTAAACATGGAAGACATTGAAAGGACATTCTGGCAAAAACAATAAAAGGAGCAAATAGCCCTTGGCTTTTGGTCCCAAGTATAGCAGGAGACAGAGATCAGATATCCCATGATGGAATAGCCAGTTACAGTAAGAACTTCCCTTCCCATTAAGGAGTGCATTGACAACATGTTCCACCCAACAACCTCAGCCATGGCTCAGACTTCTATGTTGACTGAATGGCATGTTTATTTACAATAGAAAAGTACTACCTCCCAAATGCTCCTTCTTCTACCCTCATGTAAGACCCTGCAACCTGCAAAAATAGAAATAGGGGAAATTCTGGCTGGGCCCTGATGGCTTTAGCTGTGTTGAACCACCAATGTTGCTAAATGGGGCAATCTACTCACATGGATGGCAATTGCCATTCAACCACCCACTAATACTATCTGGATGAAAACAAGAACATATTACAGTCATCATGGGTTGAGTTAAGAGTGGTCTGGCTAGTAATCACATACAAACCTTGGCCTCTGATCCTATGTACTTAGAGTTGGGCCATTCTAAAAGGATTGACTCTCTGACTTGGACAATGAGAATGTGGAGGACAGATAAGCATGAGCAAACCTTTATGAGGACAAGAAATGTGAAAAGAAAAGAAATCTGGTCTCAAGAGCTCAAAGTACAGCTCATTGTATTCCATGCTCCTGCACATTAGGTGTCCATAGCTCTAGGTACTCAGAAAGCAGACTTTACAAAAAATAATGTGCTTTGGCATCTGATCCATCAGGGACAGTACAGACTGGTTACTTTAATATGGGCTCCAAGTGACCAGGTAAATTGGCACATAGCCAAGGAAGAAGTGTTAGAGCTTAAACTAAGGGCAGCAGCTCTGGAGTAAGCAATGGCCCTGGTTTGAAGCTACTCACAAAGCTCCTAACTGGTAAGGAACTAGAAAAGCTAAGTACTATGTTTGGGTACTCATATCTAATAGATAGTGATGCGGGTCACATTTCAAAGGATATGATATAGAAGAGTGTAGAAAAGAACACGATATTGAATGGAAATTCCACTTTCCCTGTAACCCACAATAGCTGGGCTGGTAGAATGCAGAAATGTCCTTAAGCAAATGAAAAACCTACCTTGGCTAGCTGGACAAATGTATATTTGGAAGTGTTAATACATTTAAATGATCAACCTGCAGGACCTATTGCTCCAAATGCCAGATTAAGAACTCAGACTGAGGCAACCAATACAGCGAAGGTGTGGAAAATGAAGGACGTAACAACAGTCCTGACACTTGCCAAGATGCAATAATGAGGGCACCAAGACCTATTTTCCCTGAAATAAGGACCATTTACTGGAATCTGAAATGAGATATTCCACTAGACTGAGTCAGTTACTTCACATGCCCAAGTGAGGAGGAACTGCTCAGTCTTAGATAGGAACCTGTCATCTTGAGGCAGGATAGATAGACTAGGTTATCAACCCCCACTCTAGGATACTGAATGAGGCACCTCCCTTCAATGGAAGTAAAATAAGGAACTCTACCCACCTGCAGCTAGAGGTAAACAAGAACAGATTTAGCTGGCAGGGCCAGTGCCCATGACAGGAACCTGACCTTTAGCTAGTTTAAATGTTATTATAATCTCATTTACATTGTGGTTACCATAACTCCCAACATGCACCTGTTGCCATGACAACTCTGGAGGAACCAAATACGGACAACAACCAAGAAAAGGAAACAAAGATCCCACCCCTAGAAAGGAAGAGACAGTGTAATGTCCCCAATTCTTGCCCCAATAGAGGTAAAAACCCTAATCAAGACCTTCTCAAGGTGACTTGATCTCTGAGTACACCTGCACTTCCTTTTCAAATGTGTCTTTTCACTTTAATAAACTCCCTGTGCTTTCCTACATTTGTTTCACTCTCAAATTATTTCTCCCATGAAGAGGAGAACCTGGTTTCAGCTCTAGATTGAGTCAACTTGGAGACATATCTGGGAGGCCCCAACATCAACCTTAATGCAGTTAGAATCCATAGAGATGCACTATACATGGACCAGTATATGAAATATTAAAAGGGGAGAAAGTACAGGTCCTGGTCTGAAATATTCCTCTTGATTCATCTCTTCACTCCAACAAATACCACCTTCTTGGCCACCATGTGTGGTTTACACAAGGCACTGGGCTGTATCAACATCCAAAGATCAGGCTACAAGTGTCATACTCATAGAAAGAGAAGACCACCCAATTGAAGTCCTCACTAAATATCTGTCTTTTCGAACTTGGACTTCTAATGGTCCTGTGACATCCAATTTTGGGGGGCCTGTGCCATGATTCAAAGTGAATGTTGTTTTTTTATACCAGATGAATCTGCTAAATATTTCTTCTTTGTTAAAACATGAAAACTCAAACACCCTAAGTCATCCAAACTATTAGTATACTAGTTCAAATCCTGGGATAGGGGGAAGTGATAAAAAATATATTGTTGCAAATACTTGGATTGCTTCTATTAATTTGTCTTTTTTCTTACATGTGCCTATATTATTGTTGTGAACTGTGTCTCAGGTGCAGTCAACTGATGACCAAACGTGCCATGTCCCTGTTACTGAAGTCACTTACTGAAAACTTGAGGCAACTTGCAGGAGATGGGAATGCAAGTCATTGTAAGAGCCAATCATGAAGAGTGGAGTATAGAGGAAAGACCATTCCATGATGTGACCTCTGGCAGAGGCTCACACTAGGTATAGTTATATTCAGGGCAGAAATTGTTTCACAAAATACCCCTCAAGACTGTCTGAAACCTCCTTTATGTCCCAAAGCATGCTGGTTTGTGCTGGTTCCTAGAGCATGCCATTGCCAACCCTAGGAAAGCTTAAAAGGAGTTTTACTCTTTTCTGGGGTGGGTCACCCCTCTCCATTCTGCCTATACTATATAACACCTTAGCTTTTGCTGCTCTATGCTAAGGATATGCATGGGGTTTTGCCTCTGTCCCAGATGTAGCTCATAAGTACATTCCCTTAATAAACTCTTAATATAATAATAGAGTTGTCAGTCTCTTTCTCTGGCCTCTCAGTCCCAGGAACTTTTCTCCACAGCAAAAGACTACATTACCTTTGCTCAATTGAGAAGTAATGTGAGTAAATTTGTAATTCACTATTTGAACAACTGCAGAAGAATCTTAGAATAAAATTTTATTTTTTTAACATATATAGCACTTACTTTTGAGAATTGGTTGATAGCTTAAATGCATTGTCTAATATGAAGTCTGACAATTAAGTTTGCAAACTTGCCATCATGCACTTACATTGGCAGCACAGTGCAAATAACTCTGTGATGTTTCATAACCTTGGTGTATCTGAGTCTCACAGCTGTGTTCATGTCAATGTGTAGCAGTGTCTTGCTAAATGACTTTCATTGTTGTTGTGTTTTTGTGAGCTGGGGCAAGAATGTTAAAGCTTGAATTGGAGCAACAAACAAACATTAAATTTTTTGTTTAACTTGGCAAGAGTGGAAGAGAAATCAGGAACATGTTAATCAAGGTTTATGGAGATAATGCCATGAAAGAAACAGCAGTGTACAGATGGATTAAATGTTTTTCTGAGGGGAGACAAAAGTGACACTGATGAAGAGAGTCAGGGTGGCCAGTAATGAGCAGAATTGACAAAAATATTGCAGAATTCATTGAATTGTGCATCAAAATGGTTGGCTGACTGTGAGAAGCATACCAGAACAAGTAAACATTGGTAGAAAAACAGAAAAATCTTAACTGAAAATCTTTGCATGAAAAGGTATGTGTAAAAATGGTCCCAAAGGAGTTCACCAAAGAACAAAAGCAAAGGAGAGGTGAAGTTTGCCAAGATCTTTTGGAGAGGCAAGATGATGGTTTGGGCCATGTTATCACTGGTGATGAAACATGGGTGTACCAATATAACCCTGAAATAAAGCATCAAATAGCACAATGGAAGTCAGTTAATTCTCCATGACCAAAAAAGTTCCATCAGTCCAAATCAAGAGTCAGAATGATGCTGCTAACCTCTTTTGATATCAGAGGGATTGTTCATTATGAATTTTTACCAACTGGACAAACAGTAAATCAAGTTTACTATTTGGAAGTGATGAAAAGGATGCTTGAAAAATTTAGATGAAAATGACCTGAACTTTTCACCAACAACTCATGGCTCTTACATCACAACAATATACCAGCTCACACAGCACTGTCTGTGAGGGAGTTTATAGCCAGTGCACAAATAACTTTATTGGAACACCCTCCCTACTCACCTGATCTGGACCCCAATGACTTTTTTCTTTACCTGAAGATAAAGAAAATATTGAAAGGAAGACATTTTGATGACATTCAGGACATCAAGGGTCATATGATTACAGCTCTGATGACTGTTCCAGAAAAGAGTTCCAAAATTGCTTTGAAGGGTGGAATAGGCATTGGAATTCATGTAGAGCTTCTCAAAGGGAATACTTTGAAGATGATCATAGTGATATTCAGCAATGAAGTGTGTAGCATTGTTTCTAGGATAAGTTTGCAAATATTGTCAGACCTGGTATGACTTTAACTTTGTTCCTCTTTTGATATTTAGCAAGTAAGAAAAAGAAATATCTAAAATCCTACATTTAATTAATCAAATGTCTAGCTAGCTTGCCAATTTCCTAGAACATGATCTAGAATGGAGGAAACAGAATCACAGTGCATTTGTTTCTTTCATAACATGGGGCCATCCAAAAAAAAAAACCAAAGCAAGACCCTCAATAAGGTACAGTTCAGAAAGACAGCTCCTTTTGTTTGGGGCTATTGATGGTACTGCCTCTCTAACAATACTGGGCTTCTATGATAATATTAATGGGAACCAAAAGGGAAAACATGGGGGTGTTTAGAAGCATCAGTAGAGACCCAGCTAGAAATGTGAGAGATTATACTTATGTAATACTGATTAAAGTCAGGTGCAAAAGTGCATTAAGTCTGTGAACTACAGCTGGGATAAGTCACAGCTTGTAAATGGTTCTTGTTAGGCCATTAGTAATCTGAAGTTATGAAATTATAAGTTTTTAAGGTCAACATAATAATGCACTGCTGTTAATAAGAAATTTTCATGATTTGCCACCAACCTACACACTGAGTCATCATGATTCTCATATCTATCAGGCTAATTCACCAACATGTGAATTGTTTTCCCTTAAAAAGAAAGTACAACCTAAAGTTACATATTCGTTTTAACTAAATTATGAGTAACTAAATTTCATGTAATCAATTGTGAAAAAATCTTGGCTCTATTTCACCCTGTTCTGTGTTTTACATATTTTAATATCTATTAGGGAAGTCTAATATAAAGAACATTCTTCTAGATTGAAGAGAGAAGGTGCTTTCCCTGACTTTAAGGGTTTTTCAAGTAACCTACTGTCTAAGATGCATAATGATGACAGACCAACTGAATTTCTAAACAATACACTTAATTAACACCAATTATTTGAGTCCATGTAATATGTACAGATATGGTATAAAAAAAAAACAATCAGCAATTTTGGATTCATTAACTCTGCACAGCATCCCTATTATTTGCATTTTCATGTTCAAATCACATCATGACTGACTAACTCAGAAGACATAAAACATATAAACTGTTCATATAAAATCTGTCTACTATCAACCTTATTGACCTTTACCAACTTACTGAGCCTCTCCTGTCCCTGACTTTCACATTTACATTTGCACTAGATTTTAGATAAATAGTTAATTAAGGAAACAGTGTTTTGTTCATCCTTACTGTTACATAGTCTCAATTATAAGACTTTTTAAGACTTTAATTATAGACATAGAGAGTTCATAAATATCCATCATGCATACGTTCCTTTGGGGTTTACTCTTGGTGTTGTACACTCTATGAGGTTGGATAAATGTATAATGATGATATCTATCATTATAATATTACCAGGATATTTTCACTGTCCTAAAAATCCTCTGTGTTCTATCTATTCATTGCTTCCCACCCCCAACCTTGGCAACCACTGATCTTTTCATTGTTTGGCCTATTCTGGAATGTCTTCTAGTTAAAATCATATGATATATATCCTTCTCAGATTGGCTTCTTTAACTCAGTAACATGCCATTAAGTTTCTTCTTTTTTTAAAGAAAATAGCTTGTAACTCATTCCTTTTCACCATTGAAAAATATTCAATTTTTTGGATGTTTAATCAGTAGATTAATTATCCATTCACCCACAGGAGGACAACTTGGTTGTGTACAAATTTTGGCAATTATGAATAATGCTGCTATCAAATCCGTGTCCAGGGTTTTGTCAGGACATAAATTTTCAGCTCCTTTTGGGAAGTACCAAGGAGCCTGATTGTTGGATATTATGGTAAAACAGTGCTTACTTTTGTAAGGAACCACCAAATTGTCCTCCAAAGTGACTGTACTACCTTCCATTTCCACCTGCAATAAATAAGAGTTTCTGTTGCTCCAAATTCCTTCAAGCGTGTGGCATCAGTATTCCAGGTTTTGGCTATTCTTCTAAGTGTATAGTGAGTGGTATCTCATTTTTGTTTTAATTTGCATGTCTGTGATGACATATGGTATGAAGCATCTTTTCATATGCTTATAGATAATAGTAGTATAAAATATGCTTTGGTGAGGTGACTGTTAAGGTCTTTGGCCCAAGTTTATTTTCTTATCATTGAGTTTTAAGTGTTCTTCATATATTTTTGATAACAGTATTTGATCAAATGTGTCTTTTGCAAAATTTTCTTCTAGTCTGTGGCTTGTTTTCTGATTTATTTGATACTGATTTTTGCAGAATAGAGGTGTTTAATTTTAATGAAATCCAGTTTATCAATTATTTTTTTAAGGATTACACCTTGGATGTTGTATCTGAAAAGACATCATCAGCATATTCAAGGTTATCTAGGTTTTCTATTTTCTACAATTTTTATAGTTTCACATTTTACATTTAGTCCTGTGTTCTGTTAGAATTAGTTTCTGTGAAAGGTGTAAGGTCTGTGTCTAGATTCATATTTTTGGCATATGGATGACTAGTTGCTGCAGGAACTTCTGCTGAAGAAATTGTATTTGCACTATTGTATTGCCCATGCTCTTTTGTCTAAGATTAGTTGACTACATATGAGGGTCTATTTTTCGGCTTTCTACTGTGTTCCATTGATCTAATTATTTAATTTTTACCAATACTACATTATTCTATTATTGTAGCTTCATAGTAAGTCTTAAATTTAGGTAGTGCCAGTCATCTAACTTTGTTCTTTTTCAATATCGAGTTAGTATTCCTAGGGCTTTTCCCTCTCCATATAAACTTCAGAAACAGCTTGTCAATTTTCATAAAATAACTTCTGGGATTTTGACTAGGAGTGAATTCAATCTATTGAGCAATTAGTAAGAACTGACATCTTGACAACATTGAGTTTTATTATCCATAAACAAGAAATATCTATTTATTTAGTTATTTGATTTTTTTCATTAGTTTTACAGTTTTCCTCCTATAGAGGTACATATTCTGTTAGATTTATACTTAAGTATTTTATTTTTTGGCTTCTAATGTAAATAGTATTTCATTCTAATTCTACTTGTTCTTTGTCGCTATGTAACATGGTTTTGATATAAGGGTAATGGTGGCCTGATAGAATGAATTAGAAGTATTCTCTCTGCTTGTATTTTCAGGAAGAGATTATGAAAAATTAGTAATATACATTCCTTCACTCTTTGGTAAATTTACCTGTGAAATGATCTGGATATAGCGCTCTCTCTTTTTTTTACAATGTTATTTGAGTATTTTTAAAACACACACACACACACACACAAAGTTATTCAGATTAAACTCACCCTTATGTGAGATTTCCAAGTGTGTGCTTTCAAATACTTGATCCATTTCATCAAATATAAACTTCAAAGCATTTTCTTCTGATGCTTTTTTAGTGGTTCCATCTCTCTGCTTACATTATGCTTTTATTCCATGTTGTCTATTTTTTCTTTCTGTTAGAACTCTTTACATAATAATCATAGTTATTCTAACTTCCTTATCTAATGATCCCAACATCTGTGTCATATCTTCATTTGGTTCTGACTTGCTCTGTCTATTTGGACTTTGTTTTTTCAGGCCTTTTTGCACATTTTGAAATGCTGTGAAAAGCTAGACATGATATGTCAAGTCAAAGGAATTTATAGAAATGAACATTCTTTGTGAGATTTTATGTTAATCTGGCTAACAGTTAGACTATGCTTAATGCTTGCTGTAAATACAGGTGAAAGAGTCTACAAATACTTCCCATTGGTTTCCACTGTTAACTTTGGGCTCTTCTATGAGGGAACGTCAAGACATGCATGGAACGGGGTGTTATCAGATAGATGGCAGTGCACACGGTTTGATTGTGTGACTTATTATTAGTATATGGGCCTAATTTCAGCTTACTTGTGTCCATATTTTTTCAGATATCATTGAAGAAGCATGTCAAACATGAAGAAAACCCCAAGGATAGATAAAATTGAATTTCATGCCATTATTAAGTTTCTCACAAAACAAATGAAAACACTTCAAACCATTTTGGAAGAGATGTTAGCAGTTTACTGGGATTTGCTGCCCTGGAAAATCCATGGTTTAAAAGTGGCATAGCCTTTTCAAGCAAGGTGGAGTCAATTGAAGATGACCTTTGTCTAGGATGCTCTTTTGAGGACATTTCCTCAGACATTGTTAAAGAAGTTAAAAACTTGTAGTGAAAGATACAGGACTGAATAAAAAACAGCTTGCAGAAATGGTTGGAGTATCACCTACAACCATTTTGAATATTTTCCATCAGCATCTAAAGATGTCAAAAATCAGTGCAAGATAGGTACTGAGAATGCTCATGCCTCTTCAGAAACAGCAGTTGAGTGTTCATGACAGTTTTTGGATCACTGCAGAGACAACAAAGATGGAGTTTTAAACCAAAATGTCACTGGAAATTAAATTTAGGTTTATCATTACGAGTCTGAGCCAAAGCATTGGCATGAAACATGTACTCCACCACCTAAGAAGCTCAAGGTGTTGCAATTGGCTGAAAAAATCATGGCTACTGTATTTTTTGGAATCTGAGGGGTAGCCTGCTGAATGATTACAAAATTAAGGATGTCACAATAGCTGAGGATACTATTCCAGTCTGCTGAAACAGTTAAAAGAGTCTGTGAAGGAGAAAAGAAGAGGAAAATGGACCAAAGAGGTGCTGCTTTTGCATGACAATGCATCTATGCACAAGAGAAATTTTGCCTTGGCTACTCTTCAAGACCGTGGCTTTTAAACATTATGCCACCCTCCCTATAATCCAGACCTGACTCCATTTGATTATTATTTCTGCCCAAATTTGAAAAAAACAGTTTCAAGGAAATAAATTTACAATTTGAGGGCAAAAACAATATCCCCTCTATTTTAGAAGATCTGAAAGATCTGAAAAGTGTATTAGGGTTAAGGATGAACATATTGAAGAGAAATAATAATACATTTTGCCCTTTTTACTCCTCATTCTATGAATTTCTTGACCACCCTTGTAAGTATTCATCCTTAGAGAGAATCTGCCTCTTTCACATCTTTCGCATACAATCTATTGTTGCCATACTGGAGTCCTGTAGGTGCAGTATTAAGGTGCAAATAAGGGAAGTATTCTATAATTTTATGTTTGAAGTTCAGTGTTTTATTTAGCCTGTATCTTTGGGCTGTGACTTTCACAAGTGTTTCAAAGACTTTTTCCCACTTAGGTGTGACAGGGAGGCTAGAGGAGGCCATAGTGGTAGAAATGCCCTTTTTTCCCTAGTTTAAATCCTTTTAGCCTAGAGAGTAAGTAGGTCTTTGCAATGAGTTATGCTCTGGGTGTATTTCAAAATGGTTACTCTCCTTTTCCCTCTGCCAGAAGAAAAAAGTGGATCTTTCTTAAGTCTTCATCTTGAGAACTTAGTGGGATTTCTGGAGTTAAAACTCCTGAAAAGTATAGGAACTCCAAAGACAGTGATCTACAGGAGTTTCTCACTCTCAAGCTATTATACAGTTCACACTCAGCCTCCAGCAAGTCATAAAAATTGTTACTGGGGTGTTCTACCAGTTCATGGATCCAGCTGCTTCTGCAATGAAAGATAAATCTTATTTGTGACAATCTTCACTTGCTTGTCTCTCCAAGACTGTGGTTTCAGTTTTTGTTTTTTCTTTTTTGCTAAATCTAGGAACAGTTATTGATCATCAGTTTGTTTAAATTTCAATTTGTTCAAATCTTCTTTTTCAAATGGAAATAATGACTTTTAAGCTCCTTACATGTTGGAGCTGAAATTGTATGTACGAGGCTATATTTTTATTAATTCTTTCTTTTCATTTTAAAATTAAATTTATTTATAATATTTTCCTTAATATTTAACCTTGCCAAGGTTATGACACCTTGCAGAGTTGTTTGTACAGTGCTGCTAATGCAAGTTCACAGTGGCAAGTTTGAAAACTTAACTGCCAGGTTTGAGGTACAATGACAGCTCTGATGGTGATTACAGAAAGAATTCCAAAACTGCTTTGAAGAGTGGACTAGGCACTAGCATCGGTGCATAGCTTCCCAAGGAGAATACTTCAAAGGTGACCATAGTGATATTCAGCAATGAGGTATGTAGTACTTTTTCTTTTTCTTTTTTTCAAGTTTATTCTTTTTTTTAATTTATTTTTATTGTTAGACTTTTTGGGGTGACATCTGTTAGCAAGAATTACATAGGTTTCAGGCATACAATTCTACAGTGCATTGTCAACTTGTATAATAAGTTCACCACCCAACGTGTCCTCTCTTTCCATCACCTTATATCTAGCCTCCCTGCCTCCCCCCACACCCCGTCCCCTTTCTCCCCTCCCTAACCCACTCATCCCCAAATAAACATTAAACTATTGATTGTGTCCATGGGTTATTTGTTTGTTTGTTCATTTCTTTTTTCTTTGCTTTCAGTTTTATATTTCACATTTGAGAATGTACCACTTTTTCTAGGATGAGTTTGTGAAATTAATTGTCTGATCTCATATGGATATACACATATATTTAGGAGTGTAAGTTGGCATTTTAAAAACTTCATGGAAGAAAATAAATTCTAATTCTCATATCTTTCTGTGAAAGTAGCATGGTGTCTCATAATAGCAACTTACCAGAATGCCTTATTCATAAATTTATACTAAAGTATTTTTTCTAAGTAAAAAAAGAAATGAAAAAGGTAAAGCCAGGCATGAAGAGAAAAAGACAGAATAGTGACTACGGCTAGATTTATTTTGTTACTATTTTTTAATAGTTGTTTTAAAATAATTTATTCTTTAACTTTTAAAGCATATATTTAAAAAATACCAACAAAGGAAATCTAGTCTTTGTATCCCAGAGACATGGGTTCTACATTAAATGGACTTTATCCCAAAGCAAGAATTCAGGGAGTTTATGACCATAGATGGGAAAATAGCAGATTTAGGTTTTCATTTAACGTTAACTGAAATTTAACATCTCCCTCAAGTATAAATGTAGGTAAAAAATCAACAGTAATAAAAGCAGTAGCTGTGACTTTAGAACTAATAACAATAAAAATCACAGTTGTTGAAGACTTTTAAAAATATATTAAGTCAATCAGTATTCTGAAATTATAACAGTTCTTAGACCCATTATACAAAAACATTTTAACTTCTATGGCTGAGTTGTTTTTAAAGAAAAGTTTTATTAGGCTATTGCTAGCACAAAGAGAACACTGGTCTTGGGATATGCAATCTAAACCACCAGAAGCATGGCTATGTAGAAAAGACAAACATGTCTGTCCGGTCAGTAATTCTACAAGTGTTTTTATACATCGAGTACAGTGAGGAAAATATAAGCCATTCTGAAAGTATTTACTGAGCTATAGACCAAGGGGTAAGAGAAGGCAAAACAGGGCTAGTTCTGGGACAGGGGCAGTCAAGCCCACAGGGGAAGAAGCATTTACTGCTATGTATTAGCTATTGGCAGCAGATTGGAATGTTCATGTGCTAAATAAGAACCCGAGGGTCCTGGAGTCCAATGGTGCCTGGCTATTCTCTTTTGAATAATTGCTGAAATAGTTGCCTGGAAATTAATCCTAAATTCCAACAGATATACTGGAATGTGAGGAGTTTTTTGTCAAAGCTGGTCCACAGCTATTAACAGGTTAACTGTTCTCTTTTCTTCTCTGTCTCCTGCTATAATTTTAATTTAGAACATCTCAGATATTATTCTTCTCAGACTTATCCTCCAGATCTTTTTATACATTAATAACCACAGATATATTTATAGCACAAATATAATATATAAATTTGATTTAGTATTAGTAAATTATTATCCTATGCAAACCAATGTATTTTATGCATTTAAAAATATTATTAAGAGATACACAGTCATAACTAGACTGCATAAAAATCCTTGGCATACATTAAGAAAATTGACATGCTGATGGAAAAACAACCTCCCCTTATATAAACACAGTTGAGTGGCTAAGCATTTTACATATAGGTTCTATAATTAGCTCTACAGGTTCTTATCTTGATGAAAAATTTAAAATTATTATTACTAGGGATATTCATTACAATAAAAGTCACAGGTATTTATTTGTGGAGTAGCATCAAGAATAAAACAACAACTCAATGCCAGCTTTAATCACAGTGTGCCATTTTCCTGCATTCACCTTTCTGCCATTCCAGATGACCACAGAATCTTAGAAACTGCCTCATAGACACACAAGGGATTTTCTATGGATATCATGACAACTCCATAAACACTATCTAGAAAAAAATTCAGGTCCTTTCTGTTCTTGGATACCCCATCTTTTCCAGACACTTGGAATTTGAAACAATGCCTCTACCTCTAGTTCAATATAGGCATGAACAAAACACAAAACATTCTCTCCAAAACCCACAGAATATGTATTTTCCTCACTTTGCCATGATTCTCACTCTCTCCCCAGAACAGAAACTTTTGATCATTCATTTAGTGAGATTTGTCAGAATTACTTTGATCCTAATAAGTTCAAGATTTTTTAAAAATAAAAATAAGGCTCTTGAACCATTTGCTTACTCAAGCCCACTCCCACCTACCACTTAGGAATGTACTTGCCATTTGAGGCCTTTGAGCTGTTCTCTAGCTTGGGCCCACCTCCTATTTCTTTAGAGTGTACTTTTTACTTCTAATGAAGTATTCTTTCACCACTTTAAAGAAAAAAACTGAAAAATAAAAATAAAAAGTTAGTAAAATGTTCCTTCTATTCCTCTTTCCACACTTTCTGTGTTTATCTTTTCTGTGAAGCCAAGAATACTAAATGTTTAGCTAATTGAATATGGCAAAAGGGCATTTGTAACAATATTTTTAATATTTTAAAGTATTATCATGTTTTAGGCACTCCTTTTGCTTTTTTCATTTTTTCTGATTATAAAAATTATGTGCCATTTAATAATCTTATAAGTTATATTATAATGCCTTCTTATTTTCTGTATTTTCTACTGTTGTGTCATCTAGGGACTTGGTGATTCTTGAAAGACTGCCCTCCCAGGGCAAGCCAATTCCTAGAGATAGTAAAGGGGTCAGCAGCAAGTGAGCCTTTAATATGCATTGCAACCAATCTAAAACCCATATTCACTAACTACCTCCTTTATTTAGCTCTCACACTCCAGACTCTATCATCACCCCATGCCCAAGTACTAGAAAATTAGGATAGATCTATGTCCCAGAGCCTGCCAAAATTATGAAGCCAGCCAATCCTAGATCTGTTTGCTCTGTTTTGCCTTACTATAGAAACTACAGTAAAGGTTCTCTGCAGCCCACATTTTCCTCTCCTGCCTTCTGACCAAATCTGGTGCTTCCCTTTGTGGCTACCCGGTTCCAGAGCATTGTGAGTAATGAACCATAAGTAAGGATAAGTAAGTGTATATCAAAAAAAGTACCTGTTTATTTTATTAGGATAACAATAAAAATTTAAATGCTTTGTAAAAATATATTTCCATATTTTAAGATGTTTAACATCAATTGTCTTAAAAACCAGAAAAAGTGAAACAATTTGTATTTTTTCTTATACTGCTTAAATTTATTTCTTCACACCTCTGACAGTACCTTGTATAATAATTCATTATAAAATGTGCCAATATGCTACGATAAAAAAATTTTTATGTCAGTGCGCATTTTTTATTACTAATGGTACTGCATATTTATCTCTGATTTATTAGCACCTAAAAAATTAAGTGTAAATTGCATTTTTTTCAGGAAGCTCTTTTCTCACTAATAAGAACCCTAATTGATAATACTCCTACATATTAAACATTACTCTAATAATTATTGACAAATAAATTTTCCCAGGTGATTATGTTTTTTCTAATATTTATGAGATTTATTGCAGTAAATAAGTTTTTAAATTTTATCTTTACAAATCTTTTAATTTTAAAAAATATTTTTCATGTTTGATGCTGTGATTATAAAGGCTTTCAATACTAAAAGTTTATATGAGTTGCCACTAATTTTATTTTTATCTTTTATATCTAAATATTTAATCCACTAAGAATTAGTGTTCTTGAGTGTTGCACTATATGAATCAAATTTTTCATATCCAATGCATAAAATAGACAAACTAATCCCACATTCTATCCCCCATTTCTCTGCTTGCCTGTAGCAAAGACTGTTAGGTTGTTTTATACTTTCTTTCCCTTCTTAACACATAGGAAGATGACTTTTCAAAACTCACTAGATGCTAGGTTAGATTGTGACTGGAAAATAGCCAGTGAAATATGAGAAGATACAACATCTGTTCCTTCTAGACCTGGTTTATAAACAGCTGTCAATGTAATCCTTAAAGGTTTTTCTCCATCTGGTGACTGAAGGTAGAAGAAAACAAAGAATCCTGGAGAAGAGTGATACCTGCAAGTATCCTACAAATTTAGCATTATTGTTTTTCTCTGAATTTTTAAACAGAATACTTAAATCCTGATTTTTTTTATAGCTGAGAATTATAATTTATCTGGAATATGGCTCAACGATTTATGCTTTTCAATAATTTTGTCTGGTACATGGTGACCTCTTTGTCATTTCAAATGAAAGCCTTTCCTCAGTTTGACATTTTCTCCTCTTATTTGGAAGCACATCCTTATGTTTGATTAACTGTATTAATTTGTTCAGAAATAACAATTAGCCAAAAATATTGTTCTTTGTAACTTGTTCTCCATGGGCACTAGGGTCAAGTTGACCTGCTTTATAACTGCATTGCCTTGAGCAAAGCATTTAATGTCTCTCATTATCAGTGTCTACCTCTATAAATATATATGGGAATGCTTATTATAGTACCTAGTATATTTCAATCAGTTCATAAATGGTGGTTCACATGTTTTTAGGCTTCCTCTACACCTCAAGCTCTTTCCACTTTCAGAATATTGTCCTATGTTGTTCCCTTCATCACGTACCTCCTTGTTATTGATGTGAATAACGTTTGTTTATTTTTAAGATTCATATATATGTTTCCTTTACAGAGAATTTTTTACTTTCCCTCCTATTTAATG
Organism: Lyroderma lyra; assembly: GCA_004026885.1. Classification (NCBI taxonomy): domain Eukaryota; kingdom Metazoa; phylum Chordata; class Mammalia; order Chiroptera; family Megadermatidae; genus Lyroderma; species Lyroderma lyra. The sequence continues at coordinate 33,413 of PVJL010005768.1, forward strand.
CCCCCCATTGATTTCTGATTTAGACTTCTAGTTTGGTAACACGTAATATAAAATAATTTTTTTTGCCAAGAATGAAGGCATTATGAAAATAAGAATGTTTTCATTTTTCTTCCCTTTTTCTTTCTTTCTTCTCTCACTCTTTCTTTTTCTTTCTTTCTTTTTTCCCTTCCTTCCTTTCCTTTTCCTTCTTTCCTTCCTTCCTTTTTTCTTTCTCTTTCTTTCTTTCTCTCCCTCTTTGAATTCCTTTTTTTTAAAAAAAATTCATATCTCCATTAAGTTATACAATGCCATAAGTATAAGTGTTCAGAAAATATGTGAATTATTTCATCAGTATATTTTCATATCTATTTCAAAATTCTTTCTTATGTGTGTCCTTCACATCCCTTTTCATTTAGTTACACTAGTGATTTTGTTTTTGTCTATTTCTAAAGCTTTAATAATCTAATTTTTAAATTATTTTCCTAATTCTGCCAATCTCATCTCAGTCCCTAACTTTCATATCTCCTCTTTCATCTCCTCCATTTTTTTAAGATGACTAAAGTGATGTCATCAAAACTATACATTTTCTTTTTTGAAATACAATTATTCTTTTCCCACTCTTACTATTCCTGCATTTTTTTGGGGTTGGGTGTATTTCCCTGGCTGGGAATCGAACCCAGGTCACAGCGTTGAGAACGCCAAAGCCTTAGCCACCAGGGAACCCCTACTGCATATTTTATATGGTTTAATTATTAACTATTTTATTTATTCAACTTATTTCATAGGCTTCATGTTGCCTTTTGGTATAAACACTTGCCTGACCAAATGGCCTAACTGAACTCTTTCAGTGTCCTCATACTTTTTATCTGAATATTCTTAAAGCACATCCTGTAGATGTGCATGTGTGTGTGTGTGTGTGTGTGTGTGTGTGTATAATTTTAATTTAAATATATGATGTATATATTTAATATTTTATATCTATCTCTCTATCATCAATCTATCTATCTACCATACCCACTGCTTAGACTTCCAGAGACTCTAGCAATCTTCAAAACGAAGTATTATACTGCTGAACATTTTCATTAGGGAGTACTCTCTTTGCCTGATTTTTCTTTCTCTCATTGTCCCAGAAAGGATCTTCCCAAATCTTCTACAACATAGATTAAATTTTTATGTTGTGTACACTGATGCAAAAAAAGATGTCACAATGTTATTTGTTTTTCTAAAAACATCTTGGCAAGCTCAGAAGCTTATATTTATTTCTGCTGATGATAGTATAAAAGAAAGCCAAATTTAAGAACAAACAATAAAACCTTACAGTTGATGAAGATATCTGAGTTTATTTTCAACTTTGAGATCATTTGAGGCATCTGAGGCTCTTTTAATGAGTGTTCTGTTTTATATATGTAGTAATTACCTTCCTCTGATTCCATCTCCGCCATGCCTATATGGATTACAAACATGGGAGCAAAAGCCCTCTGGTATCAATTTGGTTTGCCCAGTGGAGAGCCTGGGAGATCAGAGAGAGCAAAGTGAGACTGAGGGTGATGATTCTCCTGAGATCCCCGTGCCCGTTCCCTGCCCCTCCCCACCAACTGGATCACCTGGCTCACTATATTTGTAATGGTGGCCCTCTACTACATATCATCTTCTGGATTCTAGTAAGAGCTTCCTATCTTTCTTGTTCAAATCTGAGTAGTAATGAAACCGTTACCAGCTCTAGAATTCTATAGTATTCCTTCAATTTCTCCTACATTCAGCCAACACTTTGATACACAGTTCTTTTTAAACTGTCTTCTAACTACCCAAGTTGAAAGTGCAATCTTTATCTGTCAAGTCTCTGACTGTTACAGGTAAATTCTCCTTTTTTTTTCTCCAAAATTTAATCTTAGAATCAGGGAATTATCAAGTGTTCTTAGGATGAAGTGGACAAGATGCCTCCTCTCAGTGAGCTGACGCTGAATTCTTACTATCTTAGAACGCTTACTTGATGCATGTGGTACGTGTTTATGTTGCTACAATCTATTATTCAACTCTTCAGCTGGTAAAACTTGGGATCTGGTCTATAACCAGGGTGGAAAGTACAGGTTCACTAACCCAGATTTATTGCTCAACTTGACATTTTTTATAAACAGAAATTATTTTTCAGAGCAGCTTTGGGTTTACAACAAAATTGAGCAGAAAGTATGGAGATTTCTCCTATACTCCAAACCTCCTCACATATATTAATGTAACCTCCCACGTGATCAATATCTCCATCAGAGTGGTACATTTATTAAAATCTGTGAACTACTTCAACATATCTTTATTATCCAATGTCCATAGTTTAAATCAGGATTCATTCTTGGTAGTGTACGTTCTAAAGTGTTGAGAGTTTAGCTAAACTATTCCATAACATTGATACCTTGGCACCCCTTTTGTGTGGCTAAACTGCCTGCAGCTTGAATTGACACTACCCACCCCCTTGAGCACAAGCCCTACATAAGTTCAGAGTTACAAGTAAATATAAGTTCCTGATATAACTCCCCAAACCACCCTGTGATAAGCACTCTCCCCAACTCCAGGGACCATCCATAGATAAGACACACCTGCCCCTCCACCATCTCCACCTCACAAAGCTTACAAAAACCCTTCTTTCTGGGGTTTGCATAGACCAATTCAAACTTAGCATGGAAACTCCAAAGCACTCCAACTACAGACTTTAATACCTGCACCCTGCCTTGACCTTCCTGTGTGGCGCCACAACAAGTGCCATGTACCTCCTCCAGAACCTGTGAATGATGGATTTCCCTATAACACATTCCTCTGTGGTCTTTCGTTGAAACAAAGCTCACCATCTCACACCCCAGAGCTCTCCTTAAATGTTAATTTAGCAGTCACAAAATACAGGTTTGAACAAATGTATGACATATATCAACCATTAAATTATCATACATAGTAGTATGATCACTGCCTTAAAAATCCTCTGTGCTTCCAACTTTTGCAATTATATGAGGGGGACCAAAAAAAACCCCAAACTTATTTATAAATATTGTATATTTATTCTTACATTTTTAAACTTTAGTCACCTTCTAAGTACTCTGTATTTGATGCAGTACACCTATTGAGACACATTTTCCACTGCTCAAAACAGATTTTGAACTTGTTGATTCTGATGCCTTTTAGTGCTTCTGCCATTTTTTGCCTCACCTCTTCCACGTTGGTAAACTGTTTCCTTTGAGATCTTTTTTCATCCTGGAAAACAATAAAAAGTTGCTTGAGGTAAGATCAGGTGAATAGTGAGGGTAGGGCATGGGAGTCATGCTGTTTTGGGTCAAAAATTACTGAATAATCAATCAGCTTGATGTGTGCAGGTGCATTATCATCTCACACATTGTTTGTGTAAATCACCCATTATGTAATGGGCAAATGCATTAAGAAAGTTTCCTAATAAAATGTACTGAGGCTGAATGCAGCCTCCCACAACAATGCCAGCTGTTACATTGATTCAGATGGATTCCTAGAACACTGACCTAGTGGGAAAGCCTGTACTCTATAAGGGGCTGACCCTCTGGAAGATAGTTTTGTGTTTTTGCTTTTTTTTTTTTTTAGGTCTCTCCTCATAAATAAATCTACCACAAACATCTTTGTATGTGCTTTGGGGGTGAAAGTATCACAAGTTTTCAATTCCTTTGAGAAAATATCAAAAACATAATTGCTGGATCACATGGTAAGAGTATATTTAATTTTGTAAGAAAACACCAAACAGTTCTCAAAGTGACTCTAGCATTTTGCATTCCCACCAATAAATGAGAATTCTTGTTACTTCATATCATCTCCAGTTTGTGGTGTCAGTATTCTAGATTATGGTCATTCTAATCATTGTATAACGATATCTCATTGTTTTTACAATTTGCATTTCCCTGATGACATATGATGTGGAACATCATTTCATATGATTATTTGCCATCTGTATACCTTCTCCAGTGAGAGGTCTATTAAAGTCATTAGGCATTGTTTCTAAATGGGTTGTTTGTGTTTTTTTTATGGTGAGTTTTAAGTGTTCTTTACATATTATAAATAACAGTCCTTTTGCAATTATTTTTTATAGTATGTGTCTTATCTTTTTATTCTATAGACAGTGTCTCTTGAAGAGCAGAAAATTTTATTTTTAATCAAGTCCAGCTTATCAACTATTTCCTTCATGGCTTGTGCCTTTAGTGGTATATCTATAAACATATCATCATACCCCAAATCATCTAAATAGTCCCCTATCCTATCTTTATAGTTTTGTGTTTACATTATCTATCATCCATTCTGAGTTAATTTTTGTGAAAGGTTTAAGTCCATATCTGGATTCTTTTTCTTTTTGGCATATAGGTATCCAGTTCTAGCACCATTTGTTGAAGACATTATCTTTGCTCAATTTGCTTCATTGTATTGTCTTTGCTCCTTTGTCCAATAAAAGTTGATTACATTTATGTGGTTCTATTTTATGGCCTCTCCATTAATTTCCATTGATCAACTTCTCTATTCTTCCATCAATACCCAACCATCTTGATTACTATGATTTTATAGTAAGTCTTGAAATTTAGTAGTGTCAGTCATCCAACTTTGTAGTTTTCCTTCAACATTGTGTTGGCTGGGTCTTTTGCCTCTCCATATGAACTATAGAATCAGTTTGTCAATATCCCCAAAATAATTTGTCAGAATTGGAATTGTGTTGAATCTATAAAATAGATAAATCCTATCTAGTCATGGTGTATAATTATTTTTATACATTATTAGATTACATTTACTAATATTCTGTGGAGAAGTTTTGTATCTATGTTTATTAGAGATATTGGTCTATACTTTTCATTTCTTGTAATGTGTTTAGCTGATTTTGGTATTAGGTTAATATGGGCCTTAATGAATGAGTTAGGAAATATTCCCTCTGCTTCTTTCCTCTGAAGGAGACTTCAGGAAATAGGCATTTGTTTTATTAATTGTTTCATAGAATTCACCAGTGAATCCACATGGATCTGGGTTTTTTAGTTTGAAAGGCTATTAATTATTGTTTCAATTTCTTTAGTAAAAGTAGATCCATAGAGATTGCTTATTTCTTCTTATATTAGTTTTGAATCAATTGTGTCTTTCAAGAATCAATTGATTTCATCAAAGTTATCAAATACATAGGCATAAGAGTTGTCCTTAAATTTCTTATTTATCCTTTTAATAGTGGGGTGCCAAAAAATGTATACACATTTAAAAAAATGTTATCTATGTATTACTTTTTGAAGTTGAATTGAATTATGGCAATGTATAGTATGACTTTGCTCAGAAGATGGCATCAGTCAAATAAATGTAACAGGCAGGACAGTCAAACAAAATGGTGGAAGCACCATTGTCGTTCAAGGAGTGTAAGACCATTTTGAAGTGGTATTTGAAAAATTTTTTAATTTTTTATTATTAAATGTATTTGGGTGACATTAGCTAGCAAAAATTACATAGGTTCCAGATGTACAATTCTACAGTGCATCATCTGTGTGTTGTATTATGTGTTCATCATGCAGAGTTAGTTAGTTCTCTTTCCATCACCATATATTCGACTCAATTTCATGAGAGAATGTTTGAAATGCCCCCATGTTCTCCTGACTTTACACACCTTGACTTCTACACACTGGTGGTGCTTCAGGAAGAAGTTGAAATGGAATACGCAATGATACAAGTGGACACTAGTCATCGTTGCTCAAGCAGTAGTTCTGTAAACAGAAGTGTTTGGATGCTGATTGTAACCACTTTGAGTGCCTCTTACAATTGCAGAAGTCAAATGAGATGTACATTCATTTTTTGTAATAGATATACATTGAATATTATAATTTTAATACAGTTTTTTTCCTTTCTTAAGTGTGTGTGTGTATATGTGTGTGTGTATCTGTGTATGTGTATCTGTGTGTATGTGTCTGTATATGTGTGTGTACATGTATGTGTATATGTGTGTGTATATATGTGTATGTACGTGTGTGTGTACATGTGTATGCATATATGTGTGTACGTGTGTATATATGTTGTGTATGTGTGTATATGTGTGTACATGTGTGTAGGTGTGTATATGTGTATGTACATGTGTGTGTACATTTGTGTGTGTGTGTGTGTGTGTAATGTATTTTTGGCACCCGCTGTATTTATGTGAACTGTACTTATATCTCTTCTTTCATTTTTTATATTAGTAATTAAAGTCCTATCATTTTTTTCCTCATTAGTTTGGGAATAGGCTTATTTATTTTATAAATGTTTTTAAAAGCCAGCTTTTAGTTTCATTGATTTTCTTTATGGATTTTCTGTTTTTAATATTGATTTCTGCTGCAATTTTATTATTATTTTTTCTTTTTCCTTTGGATTTAGTTTTCTTTATCTAATTGGTAAAGGTGGAAGCTTAGATAATTCATTGTAGATCTTTCTTTTCCAATATATGCATTCAATGTTATATATTTCCCTCTAAGCGCTACTTTTGCTGCATCGCACATATTTTGATAAGTTTTGCTTTCATTTTTACCTAGTTCAAATTTAAAATTTACCTTGAGATTTCTATTTTGGTTCATGTGTTATTTTCAAAATTGGGTTGTTTAATCTCCGAGTATTTTTTTTCTAAGTATTTTTCTATTTTTGATTTCTAGTTTAGTTCCATTGTCTGAGAATAGACATAGTAGAGTTTCTATTCTTTTATATTTGTTAATGTATTGTTTTATGGACCAGAATATAGTCTATACATTGGTGAATATTCCATGTGAGCTTGAGAAAAATGTGTACTTGGTGGTTGTTGAATAAAGTAGTCTATAGTTGTTCATTGTATCTGGTAGATTGATGGTGCTATTGAGTTCAACTCGGCTAACATCATACTGAATGGGGAAAAACTGAAACCTATTCCCCTAAAATCAGGAACAAGACAGGGATGCCCCCTGTCACCACTGTTATTTAATATAGTACTGGAAGTTCTAGCCACAGCAATCAGGCAAGAGAAAGGAATCAAAGGTATCCAAATTGGGAAAGAAGAGGTCAAATTGTCACTATTTGTGGATGACATGATCTTTTATATAAAAAATTCCAAAGATTCCACCAGGAAACTATTAGAAACAATTAATTAATATAGTAAAGTTTCAGGATACAAGATCAATGTACAAAAATCAACAGCATTCCTCTATACAAACAACGAAACCACAGCAAAAGAAATGAGGGAGTCAATTCCCTTTGCTATCACAACAAAAAGAATGATGGAGAGAGAAGTCACATTAGGTGGTGAACTTATTATACATCAAGTTGACAATGTACTGTAGAATTGTATGCCTAAAACCTATGTAATCCTTGCTAACAGATGTCACCCCAATAAGTCTAACAATAGAAATGAATTTTAAAAAAAAGAATGAAATACCTGGGAATTAACATAACGAAGAATGTGACAGACTCATACACTGAAAACTATAAGACACTTTTGAAAGAAATTGAAACAGACTTTAAGAGGTGGAAAAATATCCCCTGTTCATGGATAGGAAGACTTAATATTGTTAAAATGGCCATTCTGCCCAAAGCAATCTACAGATTTAATGCAATCAAAATCTCACAATCATACTTTCGTGAAATAGATAAAAGAATTATTAGATTTATATGGAACCATAAAAGACCTCGAATTGCCAAAACAATACTACATAAAAAGAATAAGGCTGGTGGCATTACACTTCCTGACTTCTATTTATATTACAAAGCATCAGTAGTTGAAACAGCGTGGTACTGGCAGAAGAACAGAAATATAGACCAATGGAATAGAACTGAAAACCCAGAAGTAAACCCACAAATTTATGGACAAATAATTTTCGATAAAGGAGCAAAAACATACAATGGAGACAGACTCTTTAGTAGGTGGTGCTGGGAAAACTGGAAAAACATATGCAAAAGAATGAACCATATACAAAAATTAACTCAAAATGGATTAAAGACCTTCATATAAGACCTGCAACAATAAATTGTATAGAAAGACGTTGGTACTAAACTTATAGACCTAGGACTCAAGGAAGACTTCATGAACCTGTCCTCAAAGGCAAGGGAAGTAAAAACTGCATTCTTACTGATATGTAAGAATGGATCTTTCCATTTCTGATAGAGAAGTTTTCAAGTTTTCTAATTTGGCAATAGATTAATTTATTTCTCCTTATAATTCTACCAGGTTTTATCTAACATATTTTTATATGGTTATTGGGTTTATACACATTATGTGTGTTTATATCTTCTTAGAAAATTGAATTATCCTTATGTAATACCCTTCTTTCTTTATCCCTTATAAATTTCCTTGCTCTGAAATCTGCTCTATCTGAATATAATACAGCCACTCATGCTTTCTTTTGATAAGTGTTAGGATGATATATTTCTCTCCATCCATTCACTTCAATCTATGCATTTTTATATTTAAAGTAGGTTTCTTGTAGTTGAGTCTTTGTTGTTGTTGTTGTTGTTTTGATCCACTCTGACAATCTCTGTCATTAATTGATGCATTTGGGTCATTAACATTCTAAGTGATTATTTATATATTTGGATGAACATTACCATATTTGTTACTTTTTAAAATTTATTGTCTTTTTTCTTTCTTCCTATATTGTCTTCCACTCATTTTCTACCCTTAGTGGTTTTATACAAAACCATTTTTTCTGCCTTCTTAGTATATCAATTATATTAGCTTTTATTAGTTTTTTAGTGATTTCCCTAGAGTTTGCATTATACATTTACAATTAATCTAATTTCACATTCAAATAAGTTTATGTCACTTTACAGGTTATCCAAATAACTTATGATAAAAAAAATTCTAATTTCTCGCTCCTGTCCCTTGTATCACTATTGTTATTAATTTCACTTATACATAAACCTATATACATATATATATCTAAACACATCACTGTCATTTTGATTTTGAAAAAATTTAGATGAATTAAGAAGAAAAATATTTTTCTATTTTCATTTTATTTATTCCTTCTTTTTAAATGTAGAACTGAGTTTCTGATCTATATAATTTTATTTTTCCAAGGAATTTTTTTTTAGAATTTCTTGTAATGTAGATCAGTTAGAAAAAACTCTCTCAAATTTTGTTTGGCAAAATCTCTTTTTTTTTTCTCTTTCACTTTTTCACAGGATTATTTCACAGAGTATAAGTGTCTTGTTTGGTGTTTTTTGTTCATTTGCTCTTTCTCAAGATTTTAAATATTCCACTCCCTCTCTTCTTGCTTGCACAGTTTCTGAGAAGCGGATGTAATTCTTATATTTGCTTCCTTATAGATAAAATGTTTTTCTCCTCTGGCTTTTTTCAGCATTTTTTCTTTATCTTTGACTTTATGTAGTTTAAAGCTATTCTTAGGTGTAAGGTTTTTTGTTTTGTTTTTGTTTTTCTTGTTTGCTTTTGTTTTCTTTGTTACTTATCCTGCTTGATGTCCACTGATCTTTCTTAATCTATGGTTTGATATCTGACATTAGTTTGGGGAAATTTTCAGTTGTTGTTGTTTCAAATGTTTCTTCTCTTCCTTTTTCTCTCTTCTCCTACTGATAGTCCCATCACTTGAACATTTTACATTTTGTAGCTGTCCCACGTAGTTTGTACACATTATGGGTTTTTATTCAGCATGTTTTCCTTTGCTTGGCAGTTTTAGACATATCCTCATGTTCAATGATTCCTTCATCAACCATACTCAATCTACTAAAAAGTTTATCAAGGGCATTCTTAAGGGAAGTTACAGTGTGTTTCTATCTCTAGCATTTCTTTTTATATCTTTCTTAGGATTTCCATCTCTGTCCTTACATTGCTCACCTGTTCTTGTCTATTGTCTATCCAATAGAGCCCTTAACACAGTAATCATATATTTTTAAATTACTGCTCTAATAATTCCAACATCCTTGTCATGTTTAAATTGTGTTCTGATGCTTGCTCCTCTCTTTAAACTCTGTATTTTATCTTTTAGCATCCTTTGTAATTTTTTCTTGATAACTGAACATGATATATTGGGTAAAAAGTACTACTATAAATATGCCTTTATTAATGTGGTGGTGGGTTGGGAGGAAAAGAGAAGCATTCTACAGTCCTATGATTCGGTCTGTGTCTTATTAAGCCTGTACCTTTAGACTGTGAACTTCACTAGTGCCTTTCTCTCCTGCTCTTAAGTGTATTAGATTGGGCAGGAGATAGGTATATCTCTCCTTTCAAAAGAAAGGCTAAAGCTGGCTGGAATTAAGTATTTCCCTTCTCTTAGTTAAATTAGGCTTTGATAAAATCTCAGCTAGTTAGTCTCTGGTTAAATAGCTTATCCTGAGGACAGACCTTGTTAATAAGAATAGGATGATATGCCATTTTGCAAAATGGTTCCTGTTTTTTCTTCCCCTACTGGAACACAAAAGGACTTTTCTTTAATGTTCACTGTGAACCTGGTAAAGCAATGTGTTAATTTACAGAAGTAATGAGGGCACCTGATTAATAGGTCCCCTTGGAGAAGTTACTCCTTACTGAGTCTGCAGAAATTCGTTAATTATAGTTCATGTTTCCCTACTCTGCCCCCTGGTTCCCATGGGTGTTTTCAACTGTGGATCCCTGGTCAGGTGAGTTGTGATTCTCTGTGCCTCTTGCCTATCTCTCAAATTTTGGGGATAGCAGTTTGCTCTGTGATTTCCCTTCTCCTATTTATTGAAGAAGAGTTGTTGATTTTTCAGTCTATCCAGGTTTTTATTTAATGTTAGGATGTAGTGGTGACTTCCAAGTTTCGTATATGGTAGTCTTTGTGTACTATCCAGTTTGGCTTTTTTAGCATGGCAAATAGCTCCAGATCTCAGCTATCCTCTATCTGGTATATAGCTGAGGATATTTATACTGTAACTTGATATAGGTTATCTCATATTTAGCCAGAGTGGCTCTTTGCAGGCCCCCTGTCTCTTTGCAATAATTTATTTAATTCACCCTATGGTGGTACACAGAAAAGAGAGTCAGCCTAATGAACAGAAGAGCTGAGAAATCTACATTTGATTGAGATAGTTAGCTTAGGGTTACCTGACTTGATATTTCCCCTCATCAATTTGTAAACTACCTCCTGAGAGGCACTCTCTTACTCCAGTTCCATAATGAATGCAAGGACTTTTCTAAGAGACCTTCAGTTTTCCTGGGCTGCTTTAGTTGAATCTATATTTCAGAGAAACATGTTTCAAACACCTCCACTCCAGACCATTTTTGAGATTAATGAAAAGTCTAAAATATATATTTTATGGGGAAAGAAAAACTTCATTGGTTTCATATATATATATATATATATATATATATATATATATATATATATATAATCTACATTAAACAGTTTCCTGTTAGAATTGGCCTATGATCTACATAACCACTGTGTCCTTGTACAGTGAATTTACTGATTATTTCTCAAGCTAATTTGGAGGAAATTAAAATTTTCTCATTTAACTGAGATTTTACCCTTCATTTAGGAGGTTTTGTGCATAAAGTTGTTAGTGATATGATAGAAACAAATTTATTCGGGGCAATGCTTAGTACTTAGAGATGCTATTGTTATAACTGCATATATATTTTACTACCTCCATTTTTAATTTTAAATGTTGATTCTTGAGGATAAAATCTCTCCTAGGGTAGGATTTCCTATCTATTAGACATTGCAAATAACACTTGTGACCTCACTTTACTAGGTTAGAATACTCCTGTTTTGATTTAGGATAGAATTTACTGATATCTGTGTTACTTCTAACTTTAATAGGAAGCCAGTCAGAATAAAGATTAGCTACCGACAGACTCATTTATTTGTGGTAACTTACAGCAGTCTCAGAGTAACATTCTTTCATTGAAGCCAAAGTGGTTTCTCTTGGTGCATACAAAGATGCCAATAAAATACGCTATTATATTCCATATAATATTTGCTTCCAAATTTCATATTTAAGAATGTTTTCCTTATCTATTTCACATAATACTGAATTGCTTTGCAAAAATAGGAGGTATGTGTTGGCAATGGAAAAATTCCTTCAATCTTCAATATATCCAGGAGAAATTCAGAACTTGATTGTCACCATGTTCTAATTTCAGTGTTAATAAAAGTTCTTCACTACCCACTGCCCACTTTGACAAATTCAACCAGCTCCTGAAACAGAGATTTTGAATGCTATTTTTCTGTTATCTTTTCTGGAAGCTCTTGAACTTGGTTAGGACGAATAAGCAGGGATTAGCAGGTAAGAAGTTGAATGATCTTCCAGTCTCATCCCCACCCAAATAGCAGTAATAAACACAAAGTCTCCAAAGTAGATTGTTATATTAGATACTATGTTCTTTGGCATGTTCTCAGAAACATAATGAAGCTTTCAATAACAACTGTATGTAGAATTTAAGAAACCAATAATAATCTACTATAGTTCCCCCTTTACCACACAGGATACATTCCAAGATCCTCATGGATGCCTGAAACTGCAAATACTACAGAACACTATGTTTTTCCCTATATATACACACCTGTAATAAAGTTTAATTTATAAATTAGGCACAGTCAGAAATGAAAAACAACTAATCATAAAATAGAACAATTATAATAATATACTGTAATAAAAGTTACACAAATGTGGTTTCTTTCGCTCTCTATGATAACTGATCTGATAATAGACAGTTACTACATGACAAATGCATGGGAGCTCATACAGTATGAATTTGCTGGATGAAGGAATGATTCACGTACCAAGCTAGACAGAGTGGGAAGGTGTGAGATTTCATCACACTACTCAGAATGGTGTGCAATTTAAAACTCATAAAACTCTTTATTTCTGGAATATTCCATGGAAAAATTTTCATGGAAAAACCACAATTGACTGCAAGTAACTAAAACGAAGGGAAATAAAACTACAGATAAGGGAGCACTATTATAGTTTATTTTATACACACACACATACATAGACACACACAACACCTAGATTTATTATTCATAATGTTATACAATGAAAACTTTTAATAACTTTAATATTTACATCTATAGATGAAAAAAATCACTTTAATCTCAATTGTATTCTAAAATTCTAAATGTTTTGCTTCCTTGCCTAATAATAATAAAACTTTACAGTTAATAATAAACATGTTAGTCAAAATAAAAAAAAATCACTCCATAAATTTGTATGTTGAATTTAGTGCGGGTTAACAAACTAGAAGTATGATTTAATAATGTCCAATATGTGGGAGTTCCCTGATGGTGTAGTGGCTTGGGACTTCGGCACTGGCGCTGTCAGCACTGCGGCCTGGGTTCAATTCCCAGCCAGGGAGCTACCCACATACCAAAAAGCAAAAATAAAAAAATAAAATAAAATAATAATGTCCAATATGTAAAAGTCATCTATTGACATATTAAACAGTTTGCCGTATGCAACAGGTTTCCCAGCAATCCTCTATCAGAAACTCAAACCTCACATACCATGTAAAAGGATTCAAAGTAACTATTTTTAAAATCCTGTTATTAAACTTTAAGAGAGGTTATCTTTTTTTAAAGCTATGATCACATGTTTGGGGCAAAAATTCTCCTAAAAATATTCTGAAATATTATTACTAATAATCTTATAAGTAAAAGTTAATCAAAAATTATTTTTTTCAATTCCTCAGCCTTCTCCATTCATCAGCCTGCTCTCTTCTCTAGGATCATAGGGAGATGAAATAATGAAAGGATATTATTATTCCATGTGCACTGCATAGAACACTACATCATCTGGCTTCAGAATGCATGCTATTTTCTTCATGAATTTAATATATTTCATATACATTTCTAACAGATGCTGAAAAACCCCATGCCCTGCTTATAGAAAGGCCATATTTCAAAGCTAGAAATGGGATGCAAATGGAGGGTTATATTTCACTGGAGCAAATACGTGTTTAAGCTAGTAATTACCATTTATAGTGCTGTCCTTAAAATATCTAACAGCACCATTCATGCTAATTCTCAGACAAGAGTTCTCAAATGAAAACAAACCTTATAAGTCTTTCAAAGTAGTCATGGAGATACTCTTTGTGAAACTATAAAAAACATTAAATCGACAGTCATAATATTGTGTGTATGGACAAATCTTAAACCCATGGTACTATATCATTTAGCAACAGAAACTCAACATGCTCTGTAAGTAAAAAGCACTGTGCAATTACCCCTACTACAAATAGAAAAAGACAAATTGCCAGAAAAGTCAAGCAGTTGCCACAATGCCGTACAGATAGAACTTGTGTATTGCCCAAAGAATTGTCTCTCTGTTTGCAATGGAAAATATAGCAATGAAAGGAATTACTAATTATTGAATGCCTAGTAGGTGCAGGTAGTGTCACCAGGTTCTTTATCTTTGGCCTCTTGATTATATTCTCAAAGTCAGTCATATTTCATTAAATCTTAAAACCATAAGTACATTTTATTACCTTCAAACCTCAAGATTAGTGTATATTTTATGATAAAAATTTTATATTCTATTAGCCCTTGTAGTACCAAAAATTCTCCCCAGCCCCTTCCCTCTCCAATATTATACTTTCTTGGTGATTTATTATATATAGATAAAATCCTTATAATGACATATATTTAATAATGCTACGAACAATAGCTTATAACAAGGATTGCTCACAGATAATTATCTAGCTCGTTGATCTTCAATGCTAATATTTATGGGCCTCAATTTTTTCCTGTAAATTGAAAATATTTGAATAGTGTATTCCTTAGGTCCACTCCAGTCTAATATTCAAACCTTTTTAATTGTGTTGTTTCTTTCATCATCCCACTTCTCTATGGGAGAGAAGTAACCATGCAACTTCCCAGTCAAAAAAAAAAAAGTAATTACTCTGTCTTGCATGCTTTGATTCTTCTTTCATCCTTTTCAAAAAAGGGTAATTTCTATTCAATTAACAAATCTATTTGTGTTTGATAATATAATAGTCATGTGTCACATAACAATGTTTCAGTTAATGACCAACTTCGTAATAGCAGTGGTCCCATAAGATTATATGGAGCTACATTTCCTTTAAGAGATGGAAGGATACTTGGATCAGGGGCATTTTTTTTTCTCTGGTGGGAGCAGTATCTGTGGGGCTTGGCAATGAATTCCCACTCACTCACAGCACCTCGATTTTGAGTGTTCAGACTATGTCCCAATCAGTTAGCCATCAACTTGTTTCAGCACAGAGGAGCCTGTTTCCCCAGCAATACATACTCAGAGGGTGCTATTTGCACAGCCGTCCCAGATCTAGCTGGATGGTCTTCAGAGTATATTGCTATAAATTCTCTGTTGACGACCTAAGATCATCTGCAAGGACATAGGTCCACAGAAATTACCTTAACAAGAATTAACTGCCACTGCAACTTTAGTAAAAGTTTTCTGCAGTAGTATGAAGCCAGCCTGCCCCTGTACTTAGGAAATATTTTCAGGCAGCAATGATGTAAAGCATAATAGCTTAGTTTAATTTCTTCTATCAGTTCAATGCCAGATCAGTTCAGTGCCAGAGAGAGCTCTTCGTGTCGCATAAGGTCAGTGAAACCAAAAACAAATTTCCAAATCAAAATATTTGCATCCTCATTTCTATACTTTCTCCATATTAAACAACTTCTCTTTTTTTAAAAAATAACTATCACAAAATTTCTTAATTTGATCACTGTTCCAACATGTGATGGTCAGCATCACATTGTCATGACAATCCACTAAGATCTTTTATCTCTCCATGTTGATTTTTTATTCTTACTGATCCTCAGGTCACCTTTAACTCTGACAGCCACTGTTATGGTGACCTATGCATTACCCAGCCAGCTTCTCTGCAATTCCAATCAGTTCACCCCATCCATGTTCATAGAACAGAACTGACAGCTTCAATGTGCTATTTTTGACTGTCAGAGAGAAGCAGAGGAAAGGCTTGTAAGATAGGATATGAAAGTACGCACTAGTATATGGTACTGTCTGAGGCCTTCACATTTGCTCACCACTCACCAACTCATCCAGAGCAACTTCCAGTACTCCAGCCTCCATTTATGTAAGTACTCTGTGCAGGTGAATCATTTTTTATTTTTTATACCATACTTTTTCTGGACCTTTTCTATGTTTTGATATGTTTAATACACAAATACAATTGCCTACAGTATTGAGTACAGTAACATGCTATACAGGTCTGTAATCTAGGAACAGTAGGCTACACCATGGCTTAGGTGTGTAGTGGACTATGTCATGTAGGCTTGTGTAAGTGCACTGCGTAATGTGCACACGGCAAAAACACCTAACAAGGCCATTTATTAGAACGTGTTTCTGTTGTTAAGCAACCCAGAACTGTATATTAAAGTAAATAATTTCAGTAACATAGGTTTACCAAAATACTTGAGACAACAATAGGAAAAGAAAGGGTGGTTTCTTAAAGAGATTCTAGCAAGACAAAAGCATATATCACTCACTTTACTTTGGCAAATGAAACAGAAAAGCAGATCATATTTTAGTGAATGCCAACAATTACAATCTAGCATCATTATTATGTTACAAAAAATATTTGTTATGGAAAGAGATGTACTAACTTCCCACATGTACAGAAGATATTATTTATCCAAAAATAATCCAAATGTGAGGTTACAGCAATGGAATTGTACTTTGATAATAATTTTAAATTTAATTCAAAAAGTAAGAAAGAAATAGTAGAACAACATTCACTTACAGGCACCAAGAAATTCTTCTCGTGTGTAAATAAAATACTTTTATCGTGGTTCGTCGAACTTTACTTTTAGAAAACAGCATTGCTTTATCTGGTTTCACCATTCCCTGTGTACCACAACTTGAAGTCCTCCCCATTAAACCCAGATATTTTCAGAGAGCATTTCAGAAGATTAATACCATACAGCCCTCCTTAATAACTAAGACATTTTGTATGCATGATTTCATTCTGGGTCTTTCTTTCTTTCTTTTAAACACTGAACCTTAGTTTATCAATAAGTAAGCAAAACTACTTTCCAAACTTTTGGCCAGAATACCTGTCTTCAGAAAATGGATTTATATTTTTCTGATGTTCTAAAAATTTACCTTGTCCTAAAGCTGCATAACTTATAATCATTTGTGATAAAAAGTGTATGCAGCGTCGTGATAAATTTATCAATGACAAAACTACACAATATGACTCCTGAAAGAACATGCTTGTTTTTAGGTACAGGTTAACTCATGTGCAAGTAGAGAAGGGAACAAAATAAATTATATCCCTATTTCACACTGAAGAGTTAGTTATAAAAAAACTGCCTAAGATGTCCCCTGTGTCTTGTCCTAATATGGCTGCATATTGTTTACTTCTTCACAGCAGCCAGGACTGTTAGCCCAAAGCTCACTTGTGCCAAATTCAAATTTGTACGTATCGAACTTTTTAAAATGTAGTCTAAATGAACATATTTTAGTCACTGAGGACTATTTACTTTGCAGACCCTTCAAAATTGCATCCAACATCTGACATACCACAGATAAGACAAACTCTGTGGATATAAAAGACCCCAAATTGCAGATACTTGTCAGAACTCTGAGCCAGGAACACCCCACCATGCTGCTGAGTAACATCACAGAGACACATTTGCCCTCTCTCTGAATTTTCTTTCTTCCAGAGAGGTCCAGTCCCTTTCACTACTCTGAGTCCTCATGCCACTGTATCTGGAAAGTCTTATGGAAAAATTTCTCTCCCTTATGCCAGCCTGTCCAACCACTGACCATCAAATCTTGCCATGTAATACTGCCTCTGATGGTCCTGTCTCTTTCCTCATCAATTCCAAAATCCTCAAGCTTCCCATACAGGTAATATCCTCATTTCAAATTACATGGTTTCTAGCTCTTGATTTGACATTCAGAAACTAAGATAATAAAATATAATTCATTTAATTAAAATACAACCTGTGAACAACCTTTTAAGTGAAAAAAAAGATATGTTAGCCATTTAAGAAATACTTCATGGCAATAATATTTTGTACTTATATACAGAGGGTGTCAAAAGGTATTCAATTTTATGAAAGTAAAAGACTGCATTAAAATTGATAACAAAAGATGAATACAAGTCACGTTTGACTTCTGCAAATGAGAAGATACAAGAGCTGCTCAAAGCAGCTACAATCAGTGTTCAGACGCTTTTGATTACAGTCAACTACTGCTTGAGCAACATTGACCAAAGTATCCATTTGTATTGTTGTTTCAATTCCTTCCCAAAATACCACCAGTGTAGCTGGTTTTCTATGGCACACCACATCTTTAAGGTCCCTCATAGGTAGAATTCAAGGGGTGTTTAGTCAAGAGAATGTGGGGAAAACTCAAACAACATTTTTGAATTTCAAATACCACTTCAAAATGGTCTTGTGCTCCTGGAATGACAACTGTGCTTCTGCCATTTTCTTTGACTGTCCTGCCTGTCACATGGTGATACTAGTATTCATTTGATTAATGTCATCTCTTGAGCAAATGTCATACCACACATTGCTACCATAATTCAATTCAATTTCAAAAATTAATACAAAGATAGTATCTCTTAAAATGTGTGTACACTTTTTGGCACCCCTCCATATTGTCTAGCAATTCATTGAGGAGAACAACTTAAGGGTAAATATTGGACTAGGAAAGTTTTGTGACTGTTTAAAATTATAAAACAGAACACAAAATGAACCTCTTCTTTAAGAGAAAAAGACTAGAAGAATAAGAGGTGTAGAAGAAAGAGGAAAAGCAAGCACTACCCTTATATGCAAATGTAAGAAGGTCAATAAAACTGAAGAAGTTATTAATGATAATAATGACCTAAGTCATAGCCCTGAAAAATAAAATAAATACACTCTCTTATAATTTTTCTAAAGTTATTAGAGTATTTGTTTTTTAATATCAATCTATCTAAAAGCTTTGTAAGAAGGAGGTTGTTCTAGCACAATAATTTAAAATGTGTGTGTGTGTGTGTGTGTGTGTGTGTGTGTGTGTGTGTTTGTATATATATATATAAAATTTGCATGTTCCCAACCAATATTCTGGTTGTTCATACCTATCAGCCAATTTCTTTTCCCTCTCAGATAGAATTAAAAAAAATAAACTGTAGAGGGAACTGTTCAGTGATCAATGTTCCGGTTTTCAGGAACAATTATATGATACACTTTTCATCTGGTTCCTTCATGAAATCAATAAGGAGATAGAAGCAGGAGTAAAGTAGTTAGAAATCAAATATTAATTTCATCACTGTTCAATTTGGATTAGAAGACTAGATTGCCCTATCTGTGAACGGAAAGGTCAAGAAGAGAGTTTAGAGGATCTGCACACAGGATGCATAGCAGCTGCACCAGTTTGCATTTCCACCAGCTAAATCATACTGAAATGCTTCTGCACAACAAAGAAAACAGTGAACAGAGTGAAATGAAAGGGCAATCTATGGAAAGGGAGAACATATTTGTAAATCATGTACCAGATAAGGGGTTACCCTCTGAAATATATAAGAATTCCTACAACTTAATATTAAAAAAGAACTAATGACCTGATTTAAGAATGGGCTAAAGATTTGAGTTCACATCTCTCCAAAGAAGACATACAAATGGTTAAGAGGTATAAGAAACAATGCTCAATGTCAGTACTCCTCACAGAAATACATATCAAAGCCACACTTAAGTAAATTTTGTTTTAATTGATTGAGGGTTGTATCTACATGAGCATTTCACCGGAAATACAATGGAGAATAAACTAGACTTTTGTAAAAATATCAAATATACTTGGAACCAGACAATGATCACCTTGATTTCATTGGCTTTATCTGATTATACTTGTTTTCTATAGATTTTATTTCAAATTAGCTTAGTATTTGGCTCTGGTAAGGTTTGAAGCTGAAACCACTTAAATGACTGAGTGAAAAGCTATGTTTAAAGCAATAGTTGAAACTCCCAAGTTCATCACAAATACAACATATTCAGTTGATGGTGGTGGAAGGTATGTGTATCATTCTGTAAACAGGGGCTCCTAAGCATGGTTATATAAGGCTGAGTGTGTGAAGTGCAACCTCAGCAGGCATCTCAGACTATCATAGTGATGATAGCTCCCAAGCTGCCAATAAAAAGATACCTCTAAAAGGGTAAGAAACACAAGTCACTGGTGATTGCAAAAAGGGTAACTTGGCTCCTTTTACTGGGAGAAATACAGTTTTTGAAGTTGATCAATGCAAAGAATTCTGAGAGTTATGTGAAAGCAGTATTTCTGAAGGAGTGACAACTACTTTAAAGCCTGTTTTTAGTGCCATACCTTAAACCCAGTACTTACTATCTCAGTTTTCTCTGGGGTCCATTCATCCAACTGATGGCAAGTCTGCACTGGGAGTTATAGGTTTGAGGAATTCTTTAAATCTCTGAGTTGTGACAGGCACTAGCTCTTGAGTATGTATCAGAAAAAAATCAGTATGCATAAAAATGTTATTTTTTTGTTTGTTTGGTAATTGTTACTGTTGTTTTAACTTAAAAGGAACCAAAAATCATGTACTGTTTCCAGGTTTTCATCAGGGTCCGATATTATGGAGTTTCTTATAAAGAGAAATCTAAATGAGAAAATGCAAAATGGAAAAGATGTTACTTATAAATGAAAAAGATATGATTACTTAAATGATGTCTCAAATCTGAATTCAATCAAAAGCAGAAACGAATAAAATCAAAGTATACTTCTTTCTTCTCATATTCATCAAATTTTCCTTTAAATAATCCTGAGACTTAAGTTTGTTTCAATCTCTCTCACCATAGGATTGCCTCTGTACATTGTTCAGGTTTAAGTGTGTGTGTGTGTGTGTGCACATGCACATACATGTATGTCTACAAGTCAGTGAGTAGGAGAGACCAAAGAATGCAGTGTTGATGGGATATGAGTTGACACATTTTCTATACGTACCTACAAAAATTAAAACTGTCAAACATATTGGATAATTATAAGTGAAGAAAAGGAGAAGCCCTGGAGAAAACACTCAAATCTATAATATTATAGTTAACTATAAATAATATTATAGTTAAATAATATTTTGCCTAGGGATAATTCTAATTGCAAATTTTCAAAACAGTATACGTATTCCATCTTCTAAATAAGCCTCTTTAAATGACTAACACAATTCTTCAACAGAAAAAGAAGGGTGTTTTAATTGTACTGTTTTTTTCAAAGATGTTAGAAATTAAGCTGTTGAAGAAAATTTGTTAGATCTATTGGTGGATCACTTTAGTAGATCAATGTTGCTGCTAAATTTGTTCGTAAATAGTTTTGCTGTATTTAGTTTGCACTAATCACTTGCAATCTTCTCAAGAATTTAAAAGTCTACTGAATTTGGTTTTTTTATTGCTTTTCTCACAGAGGCTAAATATACATGTAATTACTGGGAATTGACTAGATGAATATTTTGTCATTCATCAAGTTTTGTGAGTTTACTTTTTAAAATAAATGTGTTGGTAATGTTCCAATGTTTTTAAGATAAGGATCTGTTGTACTTGTGTTTTAAAGAACTTTATGACTGACACTTAGAAAGCACCTGTCTTCAGTAAATTGTTGAAAAGCACCAAAAAAAGCCTCACTAATGCTACTCCCAATCTCATGCTTATACCAAACCAAGAATGTCTGTATTAAATTTACTAGAAACACATTTAAAATTTCAATTATTTAAAATTTCTTCTCATCACTTCTCAGCCTTTTGGCTAAGATCAAGTGTAAAAAATTTATTGATGGTCCTCCTTAGAGAGAAATACAGAGTTAAGTCATGTAAATTTTATGATCTCCCTGATTCAACAGGGGGGTGAACAAGGTTAATAGTATGAATACATAATTTATTTGGACTGCTAAATTATCAACTGCATTTATTAACCCCCATTCTGATTTATACCAGGCTAGGATACTTATTACATAAGACAATATCCCATAGGTCTCTATAGGTATGCAGCACACAGATAAAACACTATAGAAGCTTTAAAGGTAAAAATTTACACATGCACTACTTATGGATAGTCATAGAGGAAATCCAAGTAGGGTTGCCAAATAAAATAGACAATACCTAGTTAAGTTTGAGTTTCACATAAACAGATTTTTTTAAATTATAAATATGTCCTAAATGTTGCATGAGACATAATTATACTTAAAAATATACATGTTGTTAATCTAAATTGTAACTTTAACCTTGATCCCTGAATTTTATTTGCTAAATCTTGCATCCCCAAGATCTAGGACCCCAAGGCACTAGCACGAGGCCATCACTTGCTAAAGCAGGGGAGAATGAAACGAGCCTAAATAAACTTTTCCAATTTGCTTTCACTTGGGAATTTCATAAAATCTGAATATATTGGCTGACAGAAATATCATTAGTTAGGTACACACCTAATTAGGCATTTTACCTCAATGACTATGTATAATAAGTACCAGTGAATTATAGTTGTATTTATATTTAGCTGTCTGTAAGTGCTACTATCCACCTAGCTAACATAAATACTACAGAAAGAATAGTATTTATTTATTTATTCCTTTATGCTAAACTACCATTTTTTTCCGGGACTAAGTTATTTAAGCTAAACTGGTTTTCATTTGACTGTTTTTATAATTTGTTAGAAACTGAAAGCTGAATTAAGAAATATTTTATTTGTTTATTTTTTTTGTAATTTCAATTAGTGTTTTAGAGATAACAAGATTTGGTTATGTTGAGCATCATTTACTCATTCTAGTGGATTATAAATCTTAGTCACTTTCACGTTCAGACTGAAAAGACACTAACAGATTTAAGTTTATCATTTAAGCTGTCTGGTTTAAACAACTTTGCAAAGATTTATTTTAAAGAATGTATTATTCAGAAAGTAAGGTAAATGTGCATACTTATAAATAAATTGATTATTTATAAATCAAACAGTGAATATATTAACACTCTGTTTTAAGTCATTGGTTGTCTGGATAGGTTACTATTTGTAAATAAGAATTATTTATAATTTTTACTTGTAAATCTGCCATGTGCCAGGAACTCTTCTAGGCATTGAAGATACAACGGTGAAGGAAAAATAAAATAGTCTTTGTGGAACTTATTTTTAAAGTAAGTATCAGACTATGAATACTACAAATGGATAAAATAAGTAAAATATAGAGTACATCAGATGGTGACATGTGCTATTAAAAAAACCGTAAGTGAAGGAAGGAAGATAAGGAATACAGGAACAAGTGAGGTTTCAGTTTTTAGTTAGAAAGGGGAGGGCTCACTGAGAAGGTGAAAAATTAACTAAGACTCAGAGAGTGAAGCAACCAGCCATGTGAACATGTGCATGAGAACATTCAGGCAAAATGAATAGTATGTCCATGGCCCTATGGTGCAAGCATGCCTCATGCATTCTAGGAACAAAAAGGAGAGCTGAGGGCTGAAATAGGGCAACTTGGAGAATAGTAGAAGAAAGTTACTGAAAGAGAGAAATCCATAGTAATGACTGTACAGTTGAATCATCCACGAGAATACTAATATCGCCAAGAAAGAAGAAACAAGTACTCCTGAAGTAAGACAACTGGGAGCCTAAAGACTCCAAAGAATAACAGGAAGTGCTTTGGTATTCTTAGATGATTTCACACACATACACACACACACACGCGCACACACGCACGCGCACACACACACACACACACACACACATACAATAGTGATCTGATGACATAATACTGATTTTCAGGCCCATTGGTCCCCAAAGTCTGAGTGAGAAAACAATCATCATTTGTGCAAGCTGGGTTGCAGTCAGTTTTTCCTTATAGGAAGAAGGCAAGGGAGCCTTCGCATAAAAGATAAATAATTTACGAGATATTAATGGTTCCTGCAGGCAACGAAGGAAGTTTCAGGAATACAGGAGGAGTAATTGATGGGACAGAAAAGGAACTGAGGAAAGGTCTAGGAATCTTGTACTTTCGTATAAAAATGAGTGATTGATCAGAAATAGAGGCAGGTGGCACAATAGTATTTGTACTGATAGAACCAACATAGATAATGATTGTGATACTATGAATGTTAGAGAAATACTGTGGTCTTTCCAGAATCTTGGAGTTTAAGGCTCTCCTGGATTTGTGTTATGGGAGGCATTGGTGACTTCTGGAGCTGCCAAATGACCCTTGTGTATTAGACCCAGTAACAGAGGCTCCCATGTCAGACATCAGGGTAATTTTTTTTTCTCAATGTTTATTCTAGAAACTGAAAATTATGTTTCTCTACTTTATCCTTGTTTTTTCAGTTTCAAAATTTTGGACTAATTACCTGATAATATCATGTGATTAAAAAAATAACATATGGCTTAATATATCCATCCTGAAATAGTCAACTAAAGAGGAGTTAATTATCTTAATTAACCAGAGGAAAGAAATATGCCTACATGCATATTCATACTAATAATATTTTTATCTATGGCCATATTTATATTCATGTGATATATGAGCAGATACTTTAGGGGGAAAAAAGGCGATGGCCAGAAACACATAAATAAAAAGGTGTCTTTTCATCAAAAACTTAGAGACTGTCTTGATAATATTCAGAACAAAAATAATTTTGGAAGAGAAATTGTACAAATTTAAGTGTTACTATTCCCTTTTATTATAGTGACTCCACACAGTTAACTATATTTTATTTTTTCCCTTGTTTGAACAAACTTATTTTGGGAAGCCATTAGAGAGTCAGTCTGATACATGACACTAAACTATAACATCACAAATTTTATGCAGGTATTATTACATTTGCATAATGGCTTCTCTTTAAATTGGATGCAGAAACACTTATTACCTAGAGCTTCTGTAACAGAAAGTATAATGTACCACATTGAAAACATTGTTCCCCATCTGGTTTAAAGATTGCCAAATGGCATGATGATATGTGTGCTCTAAGAGATTTAGAAAGGATATTACATGGCTTGAGAGACACTTAGCTTTATGGGTTTTCAGCAGGAACATGATTGATAGAACTCACTTATGAGGTCTTAATCTTGTTTATATCCATTACTTGTTGTGAACTGCATTTTTTTCTTAATCTTTTTGCTTCAAAAGAAATATCTACACATTGCCCTAGTGGCCTTTAAGACCACCTAGGGAATTCCTTGTTAGTATTTTAAGAAGAGAAAGAACATAGCAATTATGTTTCATGTCTTATTTCCTGGGCTTAGTGTGTAACTCCAGGAAAGAGAGTAAATATTACTATTTAAAGGAAAGTCATTTGAATAGAAGATGAAAAAAGTAATTGACATATGTAAGTGGTGAAGTTTAAAAATAAATGAAGCACCTAAAAGTAAGCACGGTTCATATAAACACATGAATGGATAATTTGGTTACATATCAGTGAGTCATCAAAAGCTCTTTCTGTGGCCAACTGAGATTAATTTTCATACAACTAGTGACTATAAGTAAAAAAAGACTGAGTTATTTTTTCACTGAAATAAAAGGAATTTGACCTTCAATTTTTTCATTTCACATTCTAAATTCTTCAATGATCCTATCAAAATTTCTCTCAGAGGATCAAATATATCTTCCTCTCATACTTTCTCTCCTCTTCCACACTCCCACATCACTCATTCACAATTAGTACCTAGCCTTGTATCTGATTTAGACTATAATTTCTCAGACCTCAAGAATCTCTCCTGCATGTAAAATGGTCTAATAATCATTTCCATTTCAATATTCTGAGGTATCAACATGGCTGACTTTGCAGGGGATCCATTATCATATTTCTTTCCTTTACCAATTGGTCAAAACTATGTTATTCTTCTCTCCCTCTCATTTATGGCTACTATCTGCATATTATTTTTCCAGAAAGGTAAGCATAAAGATCTTATAGCAATCTTTGATCCTTCACTTTTTGGCTTTCTAAACTTAATTAATTATCCATTTAATTCAAGATTATTAATAATTAATTATTAAAATCTTTCACATCACATGATTAACTTCTCAACATCACTGCACTGCTTTATGTTTTCATGAGTTTGTAGTAATGTATTATGCAGCAATAGAAAACTGATGCAAAAATAATTCAAAATAAGTATATTATAAATTCTTTGGAAAGTATATTTATAAGAGGACATTGATATCTGATAAAGAATTTCTGCAAAAACAACATATAGCAAGCATCAAACATAATATTGAAATATTTAAAAATTGACCTTTTTAGATCAGGACAAGGATAGAACTATTATCCTTATTTCTGTTCAACATTCATTGGAGTGCCTAGCCACAGTAATAGGATGTGAATGCAAATAAATTTGAAAGTAAGAAATAAAAATGTCATTATATAAAAATGGCATGATGACATATGTGGAATATTCAAAAGATTCTGCAAACTATTAGAAAAAACATGCAATTTTTTCTGGAAAAGATTAACCTACAAAATTAAATTATTTTTTATTTTGCCAGCAACAAACAAAAACTGAAACAAAAATACCATTTACAAAAACCTAGAACATTGTAATATCTAGGAGTAAATTTAACAGAGGTACAAATTTCTCTTCTGAAAATCAGTAAGTACTATTGAAATAAATTAAATTAAATTAAATACCTAGAATTATATGGCATACTTGTGAAAAGGAACACTTAATATTCTAAAACCATCAATTCCACCTAAAATGACCTATAAAACAATGCAAACACAATAATGATAATTCCAGAAGGGGTTTTGAAACAGACAAATGGACTCTAAAATTGTTATCCAAATGATCTTTATGAATAAAAAGCACTGTTCATACAATATTATACCACTCTGAGCAAAAGTATATTGGCTGTATACAACATCATAAATCAAGATCAGAACATATTGTCAGAAAATAATTCATACTGTAGGATTACATTGTTGTATAATTCTAGGGCATACATGAATTATTAGAAATGTGGATACAGATAAACTTAAGAGAATAATGCTAAGTAGAAAAGAAAAAGAAAGCTTTTGGAATTATAGTAATGTGCATTTTTTAGGTTGATTAGATGAAGTGAATTTAATCTGTGAAACCTTTTGAATCATATAGAGGATTTGTATATTTATGTGCATTTTCTTAAATAATTATGTAAACCCTAAAATTATTTTCAACTTCAGGTTGATTTTATGCTTTTATAATATAAATATTTTTAAAATAAATCTGTTTATTTAATAAAACATACCAGAAAGCATGACTTAGAATGTAAAAAACACAACAGCAAAAATTTAATTAAGAAAATTTAATATAACTGGCTATTAACTGAATCTAAAATACTGTTTAAATTTTGATAATAACAAAATTTACAAAATGAGGGCATGAGAGCATATTCTGGGGCAATAAAAAATTTTTGTATCTTGATAATGGTGTGGGTTATATGAGTAAAATCTATTTAAAAACTCATCAAAACTCTTCCTTTAAGATTTATGTATTTTCTATATGCACATGTTATCCTACAAAGAAAAACTGTAAACAAATGTTAAATTTAGTAGTAGGATGGCTTTTCACAATGCTATTAGCTAGATTAGTTAGCAATTCTGAATCTACTATAATTATATATGAGACCTGACTCCATGAATGAATGTATTGACGATCTGATAGCCAGGTATCTCCCTTTTCAAAAATGAAGTAAAAAAAATGGAAAGTGAGAAGATTAGAGTGCACTTGTGGTTTTTTATTATACTAGGAGGAAAGAGGGGGAAGAGAAGGATAGGTAGAGGAAAAGGGAAAGAGAATGAATCTCCGAATAGCAAGAATAAAAATATCCATGTTTCTTAGGTCTCTCCAATGACAGGACCTTGAACCAATGGTAATCCAGTAGCCATTTGCGAAGAACATTTCTAGCACTCAGGTCTTACTATCAAAATCTTATTTCCCAATCAAAGAAACCAATGCTTTTTAAAAGTTAAATCTAATAGTGAGGCAAGGAAATGCAAGATGATCCTGGAATATCTTAATCTTATTGTGTGTAAACTACTTAAAGAATGATAGAGACATATCAAAAGGATATAATTACTGTATTGAAGGGGTTCATACACGTTTAATCTGAGAAGATTTGAATAGCAAAATAAAGATAATAATTATAATGGATTAAATAACATAGAACAATATGAGCTCATATTGTTATTAATAAATTGAAAAATAAATAAACAAATCCACTAGAAGAAAAACCCTTACATTTAAATGGCAACTTAAAAATTTAGATGAAATGATGGAGGTAGAAAATCATCAATTGACACTAAAATTAATGATAATTTGATAAAGAAAAATAATTTATGTAGCTTCAAAGAATTTTACCCCCAAATGCTTGTTAGTTTTAAGATGAAAAATAGCAAATTGATAGTGGAGAAACTCAAGACACAGTCCTTAAGTATTTAAAGTTAACTTCAACACTGAGAATAATACAATAGTACTCTGTGGTATTCATCCCCTAAGGTATGTAACTTGAATCAAATACTTACAAAACATGCTACAAACATAAAGGACAATTAGTCTACTTTTCAAAAACATCCATATCAAGCAAGATTTAAAAGAAAAAGGCTGAGAAACTCCCAAATTAAAAGTACTAAAGAAACACTGCAGCTAAATTAAAAAAAAAATTCTCTATTGAATCCTGGACCAGGGGAAGAATAAGACCTGTAAAGGATATTATTCAGCTAGATATGAACTCTGGATAGCATTTGATTGATATTAAACTTTTGACTTGATAATTGTACTGTGGTTTTATAAAAGAATGTCCTTATCCTGGTTATTAAGGAAATGTAATTCTTAGTATTTAGGGATGATAGGCATGATGGCATGATAGATCTAATGTGCTCGCCAATGAAAGATTTATTTTCTTGTCAGATTGTGTCATCTCTTTGTGATTATCCTCATAAAATCATCGAATTTCCTGGATTAAATCATGAAGGGCTATAAAAAAATAACTTCTTAGAAACCAGTGAGATACTGGTCATTGCTATGTATTTGTTGTATACAATGGAAAATGAATGATAACCTTTAATTGAGCCCTGCTGAATTGGATCTAAAATACTTTTTACATTGGTTAGCTCCACTATGCACTATAACCTGAAATCTGCCAAGAAAATATGTACATACAAACTCACCTTGAAATATGGTGTTTGTGGGCAGTTCATATTGAGCTTATATTTATGTGTTAATATCCATATACTTGACATATTATTTATGTTAGAGTATTACACCTGAGTGCTGTATTGATTACACGCTGAGGTTTAAAACAGTATAAAGCCATTTGAAAAACAACCCATCTGGGTAAGAGAAGGAAATTACCATTATTGCCTGCCAGTTATGTCAGTTAAATCAGAAAAAAAAAATGTTCCCAAGGAAAGGATAATAGATCACCCTCTTATTAAATTAAGAAGGTTTGAGGAGTGCGATTTTGAAAATGTTACCCTGCTGTTTCTATTCAGGCTCAGCTGTTCATATTTGGAATCAGATCCAAGTTCACAATTGGACAGAGTGTGCCTAGATTCATAGTCCTGCTCCATATCTAGAGATTTCCTTTTGATGAATGTCCTATTGTCAGCACACTCATCTGGTGGTATGTGGAAATAGAGTAAAAAGAAAAAGAAAATGTAAGAGCCACATAAGTTACAAATCAATGACTGAAATACTTTATCTTTTTATTGGCAAAATCAGAACACTGAACACATTGCTAAGAAATAAAGATGACTGGTGATATTTTTGCCTTTTTTTTCTTTTAGCTGTATGTGACAATAGTGTGATTGGTATGGGTGGAGAAGTATAATGACATTTTGTCTCATATATTATCCTGTGTGGAAATGTCTGTGATCACTGAAAAGAGGACTTTGAATAAAAAAGCTTTAAAGACAAAGTCACTTATCTATACCATTGTTATTACTAACAAATAACAAGGAAAATAGCAATTAACTGTATTTAACATTTGAATCAATAAATTTCAGAGATATTGATGAATCCATTGAATATCTAATGACTTTCACTTTGATCTAATTCATTTGATCAATTGGAGTGGTGTAAGTATTTCTGACACTTAGCATATATATAATAGGATGTAAGCTTTAGCAAATTCTCCAATTAGTTTTTTACTTATTCTCTATATATTTTAAGAGCCTACCATGGTACCTGACACATATGATTTACCTAATAAATATTTGTTAAATTAATACTTTGTGAAGTAGGTTAGGAAAGAAATAAGGAAGAATATAAAATTATCAGAGCTGCTCAAAGATGTAAGATGCTGCTCTGAGAGTCATCATATTCTCTCTAATGGAAATTGTTCAAGGACAGGGCAATAAATAATAAAAAAAAATAGGAACGTGAAGTTAATTATAGTTTGTGCTAGTATTAGTGTTTTTCTATTTTTTTTCTTTTAGCCTCTGAACCAATGGTGTAATAAATGCGTCACAAGGAAGTTTAATGCATAGATTTTTTTTCACAGTACATAATACAAACATTTCAAACTAGGTAAAAAAGGGGAGGTGTAAGATGTGTTGGCTATATATGTAAAACAATCAAGGATGAGTTTCACCTTTGTCAGTGGAATTATAGAAATGTTACCACAGTTGGTATCTCAATCATAGAGCTTCTTAAACTTCATAACTCTTGGATTATTATTCACAAATATATCATTTCTAATCAAGTTTCTTGATTGTGAAGTTTGTGTGTGTGTGTGTGTGTGTATGTGTGTGTGAGAGAGAGAGAGAGAGCATCATTAACTGACCAGAGTCAACTCTTTCTAGTATATGCCAGGCTTCATATGTCCTAATTAAACATTAAGCAACATAAGTAATAATGGTATCCATTTTGCATATGTAGAACATTCATCATTTACTTACCACAGGCAGCATAGTTAGTTAGTTAAAAGAGATTAAAACCTGTGTCTAATCTCATTCATCTATCTTTTGGTGTCTACCTCATAGTCAGTGTTTGTAATTTGATGAATTCAATTAAACATGAAAAAAAACATTTAGGTTCTTGACTTATCAGAGTATATATCTTATTTCTAAATGATAAAAATATCTGAAGGAAAAATATTTATATCCTGTAAATTCACTTTGGCATTTTTAAACCTACTTAGGAAACATCACATCAATGAACAGATCATTCAGGGAGAAAATTAATAAGAAAACAATACATTAATGTGATATTAGAGCAGACTGACTTAATAGATGTTTGTGGAACATTTTATCCAAAACCTGCAATACACACACACACACACACACACACACACACACACACGCAAAGAAGAAATCAAATAAGAAATCAAAAATTATTTTGAAACAAATAAAAATGAAATAACAACTTTTCAAAATTTATGGGAAGCAGCAAAGGCAGCTCTAAGAGGGAAGTTCATAGCTATGTGGGTGAACCTCAAAAACAAAAAAAATCCCAAATAAACAACCTAACTCTACACTTACAGAAAGTAGTAAAAGAAAAATCAAAACCCAAAGTAAACAGAATATAGAAAATTGTTAAAATCAGAGTGAAAATAGG
Source organism: Lyroderma lyra (assembly GCA_004026885.1). Lineage (NCBI taxonomy): Eukaryota > Metazoa > Chordata > Mammalia > Chiroptera > Megadermatidae > Lyroderma > Lyroderma lyra. The sequence continues at coordinate 64,807 of PVJL010005768.1, forward strand.
AGGGTGGTCTGGAAAGTATACAACCATGTAATATGAAAACTAGAGTCATTTGTGGCTGGATTTTTCCCACACAGTCTTTTTAAATATAATAGAAATTAAAACAAAGAAAGATCAATAAGACCAAACTCTGGTTCTTTGAAATGATAACACTGACAAACCTCTAGCCAAACACATTAAGAAAAAAGAGAGAGAAAACGCCAAATAAATAAGTTGTAAAAAAGGTATAACCAACACTAAAGAAATATAAAGAATAATTTTAAAATACTGTGAATAATTATAAGCCAATAAATTCAACAATCTAGAAGAAATTGGGTGCATTTCTAAATGCAGACCAATTACTAGCAATGCAATTGAAGCAGTAATCAAAAACTGCCAAAACATAAAAGTCCAGGATGAAATAGCTTCACAGATAAATTCTACCAAACATTCTAAGAAGGATTAATTACTATTCTTCTTAAAATATTTTAAAAGACTTGATGAGCAAGGAAGATACTCATTATGAAACGAGCATTACCTTGATTCCAACACTGGAAAAAACATAACCAAAATAGTAAATATCAATATAAATATATATATGGGCCCATATGCTTGTTGAAAAAAGATGCAAAGTTTCTCAACAAAATATTAGCAAACCAAATTCAACAATAAATTAAAAGGACTATATGCCATAATGAAGAAGGATTCATCCAAGGAATTCAAATATAGTTCAATATCTGCCAATCAATCAATGTGATAAAAAACATATAATCACCTGAATAAATGCATAAAAATACTTGACAAAATTCAACACCCCTTAATGATAAAACCTCTCAGCATTGTCGGTACAGAAGCAATATATCTCAACATAATAAAGGGTACATATAACAAATCCACAGCTAAGGCACTTGATGAAAACCTGAAGCCTTTTCTCTAAGATCAGAACAAGACCATGATGCACACTGTCACCACTTCTATTCAACATAGTATTCAAAGTCTTAGTCATAGCAATGAGACAAGAAAAAGAAAAAAAATAAATAAAATAAAATGCATTCTAATTGGGAAGGAAGAAGTGAAACTCATTTGCAGATGGCATGATACTATATATTAAAAACCCTAAAACATTCCACTAAAAATCTATTAGAACTAATGAATGAATTTAGTAAAGTTGCAGGATACACAATCAATCAACAGAAATCTGTTGCTTCTATCCACCAAAAATGAGTATGAAAGTGAGATTTAAAAAACTAATCCCATTTACAATTGCATCAGAAAGCATACAATCCCTAGGCATAAATTTAACCAAAGATGTAAAAAACTTGTACTCTGAAAACTATAGCATGTTGAAGTAAAAAAATGAAAGAAAACACAAATAAAAGATATAACATGCTCATGGATAAGGATTATTATTTTTAAAATATCCTTAATATCCAAAGCAATATGCAGTTTCAATAGAATTCTTATTAAATAACAATGAGATACTTCTCATAATAAGAACAACTAATCCTAAAATTTATATAAAACCACAAAAGTCCCCAAATAACCAAAGAAATCTTGAGATAGAACCAAGTGGGAGGTATTACACTCCCTGATCTGAAACTATACTACAAAGCTATGATAATAAAAGAGTATGGTACTGGCATAAAATTAGACATATAGATCAATGGAATAGAATAGACTGTCCAGAAAGAAACCCTTACTTATGTGATCAATTAATCTACAACTAATAAGACAAGGAGATACAATGGGCTGAAGACAGTCTTTTCAATAAATAGTGTTGAGAAAACTAGACAGATACATGCAAAAAATAAAATTGAACAACTTTCTTATTGAACCTATACAAAAGTAAACTCAAAATAGATTAGGGACTTAAATGTAACACCAGATACCATAAAATTCCTAGAATAAAACATAAGCAGTAAATTATTTGACATCACTCTTAGCAATATCATTTTAATATGTCTCCTTAGGCAAGGGCAAAATAGACATTTCTGCAAAGAAAACATAAAAATGACCAACAGAAATATGAAATATGCTCAACATTAGTAATCATCAGAGAAATACAAATTAAAGCCACAATGAGATATACCTTCACACCTGTCAGAATGGCTATCATCAATAAATCAACAAACAAATGTTGGTGAGGATGTGGCTAAAAGGAATCCCTTTCACACTGCTGGTGGAAGTATAAATTAGTGAGTCACTATGGAGATTCCTCAAACAATTAAAAGTAGAACCGCCATACAATTCAACAATTGCCCTTCTGGATATTTACCCAAAAAACACAAAAGCACTAATTCAAAAAGATATATGGACCTCTCTGTTCATTGCACACACATACACACACACCACACACATACTCACCATACACACACACACACACACACACACACACACACGTAAGAGGGCTGTCTAGAAAACATGCAGCCATAAATGTCTCTATTTTTTATATTACATGGCTAGATACTTTCCAGGCACATGTATATACAATGGGATATTATTCAGCATAAAAAAGAATAATATCTTAACATTTGTGACCACATAGGTGTACCTAGAAGGTATTATGCTAAGTAAAATCAGGTAGAAAAAGACAAACACCACATGATTTTACTTATATATAGAATCTAAAAAACAAAACAATTGAATAAATAAAACAAAACAGAAACAGAACTGTAGATGTAGGTGTAGCTGTACTCAACATTTTTGGTACTAGGGACTGGTTGCATGAAAAACAATTTTTCCATGGACCAGAAGAGTTAGGGCTGGGGGAAAGATGGTTTTGGGATGATTCAAGTACATTACATTTATTGTATACTTTATTTCTGTTATTATTACATTGTAATATATAATGAAGTAATTATACAACTCACTATAATGCAGAATCAGTGGATGCTCTGAGCTTGTTTTCCTGCAACTAAACAGTTCCGTCTAGATCCCTCTGTGATCCCTAGATCCCTTGCATGCAAAGTTAACAACAGGGTTTGCACTTCTATGAGAATCTAATGCCACTGTTGATCTGACAGGTGGCAGAGCTCAGGCAGTAATGTAGAGAACAATTGTTGGTTGCCAAAGAAGGGTGTAGAGAATGGAAACAAAAATTTTACTTTAAAAAATGTTCATCATATCCTGCTGAAAATAGCTTAAAAATAATCTTCAAATTATTTGCTAAACAGAAAAATAACTGAAAAAAAGAAGTAGAAAAAAAGACTTTCTATTTGTTGAAGGGAGGCAGGCACCTTTCTATCCCACATTTCCTTTGTCCTCAATGTCTACTAGAGTTCTGAACTTAAAATTCTTTGTTAAGTTGGCCCCTCAAGAATAATGCTACCAGGTTTCTCCAGAACAGATTTTTCCACAAATCATACTGATAGGAACTATCAAAGAGGCCTCAGAAACATCCAGAAATAAAGTAGCTAGCCCCTCTGGTGTTCTGTATATCTGGATCTTATTCAATTCCCCTTGGTTTTCAAGTTATAATTTAGCTAGTAGCTCTAAATTTCAATGTCATTATGGTCACTGATAGTGTTATTATAACATATATTATAGCTATTTTTTTCTAGAATTTAATATACATCATCTAATTTAAAATTTATAACAATATATTTTGATTCAGGTACCTTTGTTTCATCCACCTGATATTATCTACTTAATTAAAGATTCATTTAACATATACTACCTGTTAGAATATTTAAATGAGGGAAGTAAAAATCTCTCAATTTTTCTTTAACATGAAGATGCCATATGCTATGTGATTCAGTCACTGACTTCTGATTTGGTCTTTCAAAAGTTTGATAGTCTGTATTACAAATGACCTGTAAAGTGAAGAGCAATATTGCTATTTTCAGAAGCCTGAGAGCTGTTGTTCAAAATGGGTACATGACTTAGAAATAAGAGTATCTTATTCAAAGAGTAAGAACACGTAAGTGAAAGAATTTAGCAAGGGCTTCTTAACCTCAAAGAAAAATGTAAAGAGAACACTAAGCTGTGCTGTCTTTGTCAAACTTGCCAACAATTAACATACAAGGGCTGGTAAAAAAATTGGGAGGAAATAAAGGGAAGAAAAAAGTAAAAACTATTCATTATTTATTCTTTTTAATTTGTTCACCCTTGACTCTTATACACTTTTCAGATCTTTTATTTATGCTCTTTTAAAAAATGTTTTGTTTTTGCACTGAAATTGCAGCTTTAACCTCTTTGTCCTCTGTAAATTTCTTCCCTTAAGGCTGTTTCTTTCATATTTGAGAAAAAATAATAATTAGATGGAGCTAGATCTAGACTGTAGGGTGGTTTAACGTTTGGAAGCCACCGTCATGAAGAGTAGCCAGCGCAACATTGCTCTTGCGCACAGGCACCTTGTCATTCAAAAGCAGCAATTTTGGTTCATTTTCCTCTTCTTTTCTCCTTCACAGATGCTTTTAACTTTTTCAGCAAACTGTAATAGTATTCTCCAGTTACTGTGACATCCTTATCCTTGTAGTCAATCAGCAGGATACCTACACTCTGGATCCCCAAAATACAGTAGCCATGATTTTTCCAGCTAATTGAGATACCTTGAAATTCTTAGGGATTTGCATGCCCTTTTCATGCCACTGCATGGATTCCTGCTTTGACTTAGGCTCATAATGATGAACCCAAGTTTCATCTTTAGTGACAATCCAGTTGGAAACTTTATTTTTGTTTTCTCTGGAGAGGTCCAAAAACCGTCATGGATGCCACTAATCACACTATTGTTTTTGAAGAGGCATAAGCATTCTCGGGACCCATTTTGCATTGACTTCTGACATCCTTAGATGTTGATGGAGAGTATTCAAAATGGTTATAGGTGATACTCTAACAATTTCTGCAAGCTGCTTTTTATTTAATCTGGTATCTTCTACTACAAGCATGTCAATTTGTTTGACATGTGTGAGGAAGTGGACTCAACAGGGTGTCCTAGAAGGAGGTTGTCTTCAAGACACTCTCTGCCTTGTTTAAAAAGTCTATGCCACTTGTAAACCTGGAGTTTTCCAGGGCAACATTCTCTATCAACTTCTAATCTCTCTTCCAAATTGGATTCAGGTGTCTTCTTGTGTTTTGTGGGGAACTTAAGGATGGTGCAAAATTCAATTTTATCCATACCAGAGGTTTTCTTCACATTTGACATGCTTCTTTGTCTGAAAGAACACAGGCTCAAGTAGGCTGAAATTTGGCACATGTACTAATAATAAGTCACATAATCAAAGTGTGTGCACTAGTACTCCCACCTCTCTCATAACACCCCCATTCCACAAATGTATTTATTATATAATTTCTTAGAAAAATTCTGACAAAAACTTTAACTTTCTAGCCACCATTACAAACCAGTCTTTGTTGAAGAGACTGTCATTTCCATATTGAATAGTCTTGGAACACTTGTAAGAAATAACTTGACCTTATATGTAAGGATTAATTTCTGGGCTTTCTGTATATTCTATTTGTCTGTCTTTGTGTCACTAACACACTGCTTTGATTATTGTAGCTTTGTAATAAGTTTTGAAATCAGAAAGTGTGAATCCTCCAGATTTGTTCTTCTTTTTAAAGACTGTTTGGCTATTCAGGGCCACTTGAGAATACATATAAATTTTATGATGGGTTTTTGTTCCTGCAAAAACATTAGTAAGATTTTGGTAAGGATTGCATTGAATATATAGATTGCTTTGTGCAGTGCTGGGTATGAAGACTTGTTTTGTGACCTAACATGGTCTATATTAGAAATATTCCTTGTTAACTTGAAAAGAATGTATATTCTGCTGCTTTGGAGTGAAATGCTGTGAAAATACCAATTAAATCTATCTAGTTTAGTGTATCATTTAAGGCCGCTATTTCTGTTGATTTTCTGACTAGAGGATCTGGCCATTGGCGTCTGTGAGGTGTCAGAATTCCCTACTGTGATTGTTGCTGTTGATCTCTGACTTTATGCTGGTCAATTTTTGTTTTATATATTTAATTGCTATGTTGAGCACATAAATGTTTACAAGGGTTATGTCCTCTTGTTGGATTAATCCCTTTGTTATTATGTAAAGTCCCTCTGTGTCTTTATTATGTTCTTCATTTTAAAGTTTATTTTATCCAAAATCTGTACTGCTGCCCCAGCTTTTTTCTCATTTCCATTTGTGTGAAGTGTCTTTTTCCATCCCTTTACTCTCAGGCTATGTGTGTCCTTTGATCTGGGGTGGATCCATTGTAGACAGCATATGCATGGGTTTTGTTTTCCTATCTACTTAGCTTCCCTATATCTTTTGATTGGAGCAATTAATCCAATTACATTTAAAGTGATTATTGATAGGTATATACTTACTGCCATTTTTTATTCATATTTTTGTTTGTTTTTTTTTCTATCCTGCTTTAAAATGTACTTTTCATATTTCTAGTAATATTGGCTTGATGGTAATAAATTCCTTTACCTTTTTACTTCTCTGGGAAGCTGTTTATTTAATGTCTCCTTTAATTTTAAATGATAGCCATGCTGAGAAGAGTAGTCTTGGTTGTAGGTTCTATTTTTTTTTTATCACTTTGAATATTTCCTGCCACTCCCTTCTGGCCTGTATAGTTTCTGGTGGGAAGTAAGCTGCTAATCTTTTGGGAGATCCCTTGTAAGTAACTGGTTGTGTTTCTCTTGCTGCTTTTAGGATTATATCTTTGTCTTTAAGCTTCGTCATGGTGTGGGCCTGATTGAATTCATCTTGTTTGGGGCCGTGTGCTTCCTGGGCTTGTATGTTTATTTTCTTCACCAGGTTAGAGAACTTATCAGTCATTATTTCTTCAAATATGTTCTCAATCCCTAGTGCTCTTTCTTCTCCTTCTGGTACTCCTATGATGTAAATGTTCTTACACTTGATGTCCCAAATGTCCCTTAAACTATCTTCATTTTTTTAAATTCTTTTTTATTGGGTGTTTTCTGATACCTTGTCTTCTAAATTCTAATTCAATCCTCTGCTTCATTTAATCTGCTCTTGATTCCTTCTAGTGTAGTCTTTATTTAAATTATTGTGTACTTTATTTCTGACTGGTTCTACTTTATGGTTTCTAGGTCCTTCTTAATGCTTATTTACTCTTTGTTGAAATTCTCACTAAGTTCCTTAAACATTTTTATAACTAGTGTTTAAAACTCTGATAGGTTGGTTGCCTCCATTTCTCTTAATTCTATTTCTGGAGGCTTATCCTGTTCTTTTGTTTGGGACATGTTTCTTTGTTTCCTCATTCTCACTGTCTCTCTGTGATTGCTTCTATATATCAGAGAGATCTCCTATTCTCTCGGTCTTTGCTGGGTGGCCTATGTACTACGTGTCCTGTGTGGTTCAATGGTGCAATTCCTCTGATATATACATTTATTTCAAGAATAACCTTGAATGTATTGTGTACATTCTCCTATTGTAGTTGATCCTTGATTGCTTTTGGTACATCAGTGGGTGAGAATGACTCCCAGACTGGTTGACTGTTAGAATTGTCTACACTCACTGTGTATGGGCTACTTTGTGGTCATTTCATCTTCAGAGGAGGATTTACCCCTGAAGCCTATCTTATCTATTGAGACCACCTTTTGGGTGTGACATTTGTGGGGCTAACCAAGTAGTATTCTGTTTGTCTGAAGCTGGCCTCTGGGTGTGTTGTTTCTGGTGTCTCTTGAGAAGGGCTTCCATACAGGCTAATTTCAGCCTTGCCTGTAAACTGCTTAGGGCTGCCTGGTAGGAGTTACACAGATATATGTTATTGGTTGTTGCCTTTTCTCTACCTGGAGGTGTGTAAGATTGGCCTTGCTATACTGAGGTCAACTGTCACAAGCATTGGACCTGGGACAGCTTAGCAAAAGGGCCAGGGCCCCTTAGGTGTGTTGGTACCTTCTGGCTGACTGTAAGGTTCAGCCATTGGAAGAGCCTCATTAGGTATGCAGGCCTAGCTGTTTGACTTGATGTTGAGAACACCTTCAGTGATGCAATAATAGCTAGGCTGGACAGAGAGTCATGAGGTATGGCCAGTGGGTTTTACAAGATTAACTTAGATTCAGTTCTTGTACCATTTCCTGACCTGTGACCAGTTTGCAAAATGCCCTGAGAACACCACAGTTATCCATAGCTTGTCTTAGGCCAGCAGACCCCAGTCAGTCATTCAAGAGAGATTGTGTTGCAAGTTGTGGCTCACTCCCAACCACCAATACTTCTTTCAGCAGCTGTTTGTTATCTGCTACTGTAAACAGCTTCTACAGCTTGTGGGACAGTGCCCACTGCCTAGCCATCAAGACTTCACCCAGTGATGCAGTAAAATCTCTGCTGGGCAGGAACACATACAGTGTCACCAAGGTGGTGTACATGTGCAGATTTTATGATAGCAATGAAGTCCTACATTTGGCCATTTGGGAGAGGTTTCAACACAGGAAAGATGGTGCCTTCCTGTAGGCTACACATGAAGCAGACTCAATACAGGGATAATGGCTGTTAACTCCTCTAGTCCTCATCCTAAAGCCACATAAATCAGTCTTTCTTCATATGTGTCCAGCATGTCTTAGTTGCCACCCTTTCATCAAAGATCAGGTGATTGTTTGAAAGCAAATCAGTGCCTAGACCCTTTAATAGCTGCCTTCTATGTCACTGGGACAGACAGATTCCTTACTGCTTTTCATGGCCAGATGTTGTACGAGGTCTGACAATTAAGTTTGGAAACTTACCACTGTGTACTTACATTGGCAGCACAATACAAACAACGTGGTAAGGTTTCATAACCTTGGTATATCACTGCCTCACAGCTGTGTTCATGTTGATATGTGGCAATGTCTTCCTGAATAATGTTCATTATTGTTGTTGCGTGTTTTTGTGTGCTGTCAAGAAAACATCAGAACTTGAAATAGAGCAATGAACAAACATTAAATTTCTTGTTAAACTTGGCAAGAGTAAAAATGAAATTAGAAACATGTTAGTCAAAGTTTATGGGAATAACACCATAAAAAAAGTGTACAGCTGGATTAAACACTTTTCTGAGGGGAAAGAAAGCATCATGATGAAGAGAAATCAGGGCAGTGAGTAATGAGCAGAACTAACTTAAACATTGCAAAAATTCATCAAATTATGCATGAAAATTGGCAGCTGACTGTAAGAAGCATAGCAGACCAAGTAAACATCAATAGAGAAACAGGAAAATCTTAAATAAATATCTTAGCATGAGAAAGGTGTAGGCAAAAATGTGGCCATTCCAGAAAGAGTTTGAAAATTGCTTTGAAGGGTGGATGAGATTCTGGTGTCAGTGCACAGCTTCCCAAGCAGAGTACTTTGAAGATGACTGTAGTGATATTTAGCACTGAGGTAAGTAGCAATTTTCTAGGATGAGTTCACAAATTTAATTGTCATTTTTGTAATTTTACTTTCACTCTTCCTGGCACAGGACCTCTGGTCTGGGGAGCCTGGTGAGGTGTGGAGACACTCTCCCTCTTTTGGGGGGACTTCCCAATGTTCAACTAGTATCTGTGGTGTTGGGGGTCAGCTATTTTGTGTCTCCACCTCTTTTTCCAGTCTCCATGTGGCCTCTTCATTATATCCTTAGTTATAAGAGTTCTGTTCACCTCATCTTCAGATGATTTGAGGTTGATTGTTCTGTAATGTATTAGTAATTTTGGTGTGAGCCTGGGAGACAGTAGGCAGAGCATTTACCTAACCTGCCATATTGGACCTAGTCTTTCCTTCATTGGTTCTTATAACCTTTTTTATTTCTAATTTACTATTTATTTTGTCTTTATCAACATAGTTACAACCGCTCTCTGCATGGAATATACTTTCCCAACCTGTCACTTTGAAACTGTTTGTGGATCTCAAATGAGTCTCCTGTACACAGTATATAATTGGATCATGTGTTTTTATCCATTCTGTCAAGCTTTGTCTTTGATTTGAGAATAAAACCATTTATATTTAATTACTGATAAGAAGGAACTTATGCCATGGTGGTATGTTTTTCTCAGATTTACAAAGCTAATAGCTTATTTATCCCTAATGTCCTACATTATGGTCTTCTGTGTTCAGTTCAATTTTTATAGTGAAATGTTTAAATTCCTTTCTCTTTTCCTTTTGTATATATTCTATAGCTATTTTTCATGGTTACCATGGATATTACATTTATCATTTTGTAAGCTGTAACATTTTTAGTTTGCATTTATACCAGCTTAATTTCAATAACACACAATCTTTGCTCCTTAAGAGCTCTTTCTCCACCCCTTTTGTTTCTTGATATCATAAAATTATATCTTGACATATTGTGTGCCCCAAACATAAACTAACATTTTTAAGTGCATTAGTCTCTTAAATTATGTAGAAAACAAGGTTCAGAGTTACAAACCAATTACAGTAATACTAGTTTTACACTGTTTTTGAACATGTATTACTCTCTTAAGTCATGTAGAAAATAAAAAGTATAGTTATAAGCCATTGTTACAATTATACTGCTTTTATAATTGCCCTTGTATTTACCTTTATTGAGATATTATTTTTCCATGTGATCTCAAATTACTTCCTAGTATCTTTTCATTTAGCCTTACAGGACATCTTCAAACATTTCTGGAGTGGATGATTTAGTGGTCACAAAATCCCTCTGCTTCTTTTTATTTAAAAAACATTAATTTTTCCTAAAATAATATTGCCAGTTATAAATCCGGTTGATATATTTCTTTTAACACCTGGAACATATTACTGCATGGTCTTCTGGTCTCCAAAATTTCTGATGAAAAATCTGCAAAATAATCTTATTGAGTCTCTCTTATATGTGATATTTCACCTCTCTCTAGCTGTTTTCTAAATTTATTTGTCTCTGGAAAGTTTGATTAAAATGTGTCTCAGTGTGGGACTCTTTGAGATCATCTTTCTTGGAGTTCATTGAACTTCTAATATGTCTGTTCATGTCTTTCATCAGCTTAGGAAAAATTTCAGCTATTAGTTTTTCAAATATTCTCTCTGCTCCTTTGTCTATTCTTCAGGGTTTCCATGATGAATATATTGATCTGCTTAATGGTGTCCCACGTGTGCCTTAGGTTATGTTTACTCTTGTTCAGTCTTTTTGTCCTTTCTGTGCCTCATACTTGATAATTTACATTATCCTATCTGCATGTTTGCTGATTATTTCTTCTACCTGCTCTAATCGGGTTTTAATCATTGTGGTGAAAATTTTAATATTTTTTTGTACTTTTCAGCTTTAAAAATTATTTTTGGTTTTATTTTAATTGTTTATCTCTTTATTGATATTTCCATTTTGTTCATACATCATTTTCCTGACTTTCTTCATATATTCCTTGATTTATTTGAGTAACTTTAAGACAATTATTTTAAAATCTTTGTCTAATATATCTGTCTTTCTCAGGAACAGTTCCTGTTAATTTTTCTTTTATTGGGCCTTACTTTCCTGTTTCTTTGTATGCCTTGTGAATTTTTGTTGAACAGTGCATTAATGTGCTAACTTTGGAAATCAGACTTTCCTATTTCCAGATTTTGCTATTTCCCCAGGGTTTTCTTTTCTTTTCTTTTCTTTTCGATTTTGTCTGCTTTTTGTTTTATTATTTAAATTCTTATAGGCTGTTTTTGTGTTGAGGATCAGCCATAGGTATACACCAAAGATCATCACAGACCTTTTCTGAGTCTTCTCTCTGGGATGCATAATTACTTTCTAATTTTCCTTGTATACACAGTTCTTTTTATTTAATGTTCTAGTCTTTAATGCCTTATTACTCAAAGGGAAAAGGGAAAACACATGAAGGGAGAAGAAAGAGATTCCCAGACCTTTAAATCTCCTGGAAGTCACTTCATTCAGAGAGGGGAGAGCTTGCAACAATAGGAAATGATACAACAATGACTACCTGCCTTTTTGTCTGCATCTATGTAATCAGAAGCAACAATCAGTATCCAGAGAAAAGAGCCTCAATATTTGCAGGAGGGTCCTTTTTGCTGCCCACTCTCACTCCCACAAGCTGTGTGAAACCTTTTTCAAGAACATATGCACAGCTGCCTTTCACATGGTTGGGGCTGGTAGATAGATAGCTGCTACTATGCTAAGAGCTGAAGTTGACTGAAATTAACCAATTATTGTACAAGTCTTCCCCTGAGAGCTGCAAGCTTTCAACAGAACTTTAGAACTCTGGAGAATTCTAAGATACTTATATCAGACAAGTTCTCCCAGTGCAATTATTGGCTAGGGCAGATGATAAGATTCTTGATGGTACCTAATCCACCATCTAACCAGAATCCTCTAGACAATCTTTAATATATTCTTTGAGAAACTCTCTGCTTAATTTTGTACCAATTTTATCCTTAGTCCCAAATTTTAGCCTCTAATTTAAAACTACTTTAATTTTACTGGTATTTAGACTTTTCTCTTTTTAAAAAATGTACATTAACTCATTTAATATCTACACCTATCCAGTCAGTACTATGTTTATTAGGCATATTATCATATTGAAAATTGAGAAACAAGAGGTTATGTTATTTCCCTAAGATCCCACAGCCAATAAATGACAAAACTTAGTTTTGAACCAGAGAAGTTTGGGTGCCAAATTTGTACTTCCAAACTCTACATTATATTACAATAGTAGTATTGTGACCAATTAGGAAAAGTGATGCTCAACCAAGTTCTTTGTGCATTTATTACAATAATACAAAATAGTAAATGTATTAAGAATTATTCATACACTTAAAAATCTTGGTATTAACAATAGTCCAAAAGTTAATAAAACATATTAGAATGTCTCTTTAAAGTTTATAACATCTGAAAAAAATAACGTACTATAATACAGCTTTGCTTTATCACCACAATCTGGGACCTCAGGCTTTTTCAAATTTATGCTTCTGGCTAAGAAATGTTCAAAAGGCAACTTAAATGTTCACATACTATAGTAAAGGTCAGCCTTAACCAGAAAGCATACTCATAATTTCACACTCTACAGTGTCACCTCTAAGGTTCTTGTCATAAATTGACTATAGCACTGTGCTTCTGAAAGACAATGGTACATATTAGCCAGGAGTTCTGCTTACACACCTTTGCTAGGTGGACAAAAATGTAGGACAATTCTTTGATTATGTTAGAATATTTCATTCATTACTGTCTTTAAAAATTAGTAGACAGTGAAACACTAAAAAAAATAAAGAGTTAAATAATACAAATTAGTAGGTGGGCTGAAAATACTTGATCTTCAGCCTCTGTTCAGTACTTATTTGAATAAAGCTAATTTTCTTTGTAGTTAAATATAAAGGAACAAGGAATTCTTTGCTTGGATCCAAAAAAAGTTTGGGTGACAGATGCTCAGAGATAAGCATTTAAAAGGAAAGCTAACAGCAGTAAATTACTGTACCCAGTTATATAATGAGTAGCACTCTATCATCTTTTCCTGATAAAAACCGACAGGAACTGAGGAAGATGACAACTTTCCTAAGTTTGAAATCTCTGAAGTGTGTCTGTTATGCTGACTGCCTCTGCAATACATTGAAAAAGACATCTAAAAGTCAGAGAGCAGAACTGACTGTTAAGAAATATAAGGGTCTTGGTTCCTCATCATATTCAGAGAGGACCCATTTAACCTACTCACTGGTGCAAAATGGTTTTTGCTTAAAAAGTTTCTTAGGAACAAGTTTTGAATTGTTCAGAATACTACACAAGGGTTGATCTCCATGTTAAACAGAATGTAGAAGGGTAGCTGGATCTGAACATTTTAAAGAAAAGCTTGGAACTGGTAACAGCTCCAAACACATAAGGACTGCAGTAAAATGGTAAAAATCCTATTTTGAGTAGGAATTGTTCAATTTGCCTCAGAATTGTTCAATTGATGGCATCTAATAGTATTTGCCATAATTTACTTTTTATTTGTAATTGTGTGTTTTATTTTTCCTAATCAGTATCTAACTTCATCCTGAGCAGGCATTGCTATTAGACTCATTTTATTCTTACCACTTCCAATGTGCTGACTAAAATGCTCACTAAGTAGTTCCTTTATCTCAATAGCTTAGTGTGGACCGCAAACATTGTCTTTGGAATCTATTCCTGATAATATATTAAACCTCAAATAAGCTAGATATATAAGTACAGTCTGAACTTCCCTGCTGTGAAAATGAAAGGGCTGGTCCAGAGAGATCAATGAAGATGCCCAAAGGAGCATAATGTCTTATATTTCTTTATGTATATCCTGTTGTAATCTAGAAAAGATTTAGGACAGCTTATAATGATACTTAAGACATATCAAGACAACTTAATGAAAACTAACTGAAAGAAAAATAGGAAAATAAGAAAAACAATAGAAAAAATTAGAAATATGTCTAAAATAGAAATAAATACTGTAAAATCTTAAACATTTTATGAAAGTGAAAAATTAATTTGTCTCTGATTTTTTAGCAACAATCTGAACCAGATCAGAAAAATAATTTTAGAGTGTTTAATAATAAAAATCACAAGATTAATCAAGGAAAACTTAACTATTAATGATATTATAAAAGAAACATATTTTTCCACCTTGATAAAGAGGAATTTGAAGTAATTCTTAAACACATTTCTCCTAGTAGACAACAATGAGTCTTATAATGTTTCTTAATAGAAATCAATGTTCTAAAGCATAAATGGGTGAATACATTTGTATGAAGACTAATATGAAAAACTATAATTACTTAAGATTTTACTGGTTTTGCTTACTAGAAGGTGATTTCATATTCTCTGATATAGGTAAAAATCATAAGTTTCAACAATTCTCCATAATTAATTGTATCTTTCAGCAGAACATGTTACATTCTTGAGTAATATTCCATTCAAAACTGTGTTGCCTGGTAAATAAACTGAATTTGTTTTGCAATGTCTATTATGTCTATTGTAATAGATTATACATTTCTCCTTGGTCTTGATGAGTCATTGATTGTGCAACTAATCTGATTCCCAGCCCACCAAATTCTCAAACCCATGAGTGAAACGTGTATATTTATAAGCTCCTAAGATATGGGGACTGCTTTCTGTTCAGTATTATTACAGCAATACTTAATAAAGTTATCAGATACAGAATCTTAGCTCAATTATACATATTATCCAGGGTAAGACTGACATCATATTTTTTAAATGTAAAAGCATATCATGAAAGTTTAATAAAAGGACATCCAGATTTGGTTTAAATTTGAGCTGAGGGAAAACATAGTGAAACAAACAACTAGCTTTGTAATGACTTCTAATTATCCAAACCTACATTTCATTTCAAGATTTTGGCCTTTCTACCACAATTAAATATAACCAGAGCAGCTGAGGTAGGTCTCTCTTGAGGCTAGCCAGCTACTTCAAAAAACATTCTTTGTTCAAGAACAGCCTTTATAGTGATAAACAGGATCCCAATTATCACAGACCTGCATTTTTTTCCCTCTGGCTGATTCTTCAGGAATATATATTTGGCCTAAACTGGGCCAAAATTTTACATTTGAAATGAATAGTTATGGAACTAGCAGTAGTTATGTTCCATGGTTATGGAACAATGTATGGCTGGTTAATAAGCCTTTCATTTTAATTATTAAGACCCTCATCACCTCTCTCGAGTTCCACATCCTCTACCCTTTCTAATTTCTCTAATCCAGTAGGGAAAAGTTGCTAATACTTCCAATGTAATAAAGCTGGTTTTGTCAAAAGGTATTTTTTTCTAACAAATGCAACTGGGATTAGTTCCTTACAGACTAATTCCTTACACTGAATGAGTTCTGAAAGACTACAGTTTCATTTATATTACTATAAGCCCTATTGCTTTTTATATTGAAAAATTCCATCATGTCAAGAGAAATTAATCATTAATTATAAAACACTTCAAATTGTATTTTTTAAGGGATACAGTATCCCTTAAAAGGGGCACATGATACAAAAAATGTTGCATATACCTTTGTTTTTAGTACCAAGAAATCAAACCCAAGTTGCTTGTTTACATATTATTTGGTAATAATAAAAAGTAACATTTATATTTTCAAGTTTCAGTGGCAAAGAACATTGTTGTTCCTTATTGGTGATACTATACATTCACACAGACTGTTAAACCATCACCAGTCTTCTATTTGGCTCCAGGTAAGGGAATTTACAACTTGTGGGACAGCAAATTACATCCACTTATTACTCATCTGACCTAATTTGACATCAGACATCTGGGAAGAAGTAATCTGCATTAATTAAATTAAGACTTAGTTACCATATACACATGAGTTACATTCCTAATGCAACTCACTTAGGGAGAGGAATATATGGTTGAACCAAAATAATCAGTAGGAGAGAGATGATCTAATTTAAAACTCCTAAAAAATATTATAGTGCAACATAACTTATATTCATTCATTATTCTACACATTTACTTTTTTTTCCAAAGTGGTATCTTTCTGTAAACTTAAAAAACTTCTTAATTTTATTTGTAAATGTCTGTGCCTTTATTTGCTCATTTGATAAGGTGATTAGGGGAGTTGATCAATAAATCCTTCTCTCTATGGCATTCTGTGTTTAGCATATCATTTAAAATGGCAACTAGAGCAAGGCAATCTTTTTTTATGCTTCTCCTTTCTTTCAATTTTATTAAATTTATTGGAGTGACATTGATTAATAAAATTATATCGATTTCAAGTATTCAATTCTATAATGCATCATTTAATCAAGTGTACAATTCTAATAATGTATTGTATATTCACCACTCAAAGTCAGATCTCTTTGCATCACCATATATTTATCCCCTTTACCCTTTTGCTACCTGCCACTTTCCTCTTCCTCTCTAGTAACTGCCATACTGTTGTCTGTGTCTATGAGTTTTTGTTTGTTTATTTGTCCTGTTCATTTGTTGCTTTCAGTGTTATTTCTCACATGTGTGTGAAATGTGGTTTTTAACTTTTTCAGTCAGGCTTATTTCACTTAGCGTGGTATTTTCGACATCCACCTATGTTGTCGCAAATGACAGTATTTCATCTTTTGTCATGACTCATTAGTATTCCATTGTATATATGTAGCACATCTTCTTTATCCAATTATTTTTCAAAGGTCACTATGGTTGTTTCTGTGTCTTGGCCTCCATGAATACTGTTGCAGTGAACATAGGGATACATATATCTCTGTGAAAAAAGGTTTTCAAACTTTTCACATAGATCCCCAAGAGAAGGATTGATGGGTCAAATTGTAATTATATTCTTAATTTTTTGAGAAGCCTCCATACTGTTTATTTTATTGGTGTAATGGCTATACAAATTTACATTCCCATCATCAGTGTATGAGGGTTCCTTATGCTCCACAACCTCTCTAACATTTGTTATAGTCTTGTTGATAATAGCCATTCTAACAGATGTGAGGTAATATCTCATTGTGGTCTTGATATTTATTCCCCTAATAGCTAGTAAAGTTGAGCATCTTTTCATATATTTGTTGGCCATTTTTATGTCTTCTTGGGAGAAGTATCTGTTCAGGTCCTCTGCCCATTTTTAAAATGGGATTGTTTGTTTTGTCATTTTGAGTTGAATGAGTTCTTTATGTATTTTGGATATTCCCCTTACCAGATGCGTTGTTTGCACATATTTTCTCCCATTCAGTTGGTTGTCACTCAGTTTTGCTGATGGTTTAATTTACTGTGCAGAAGCTTTTTGGTTTTACATAGCCCCATTCATTTATTTTTGTTTTCGTTTCCCTTGCTTTTAAGGTCAAATTCACAAAATCCCTCTGAGACCAAGGTCCATAAGTTTAGTACATATGTTTTTTTTTCTGTATATTTTATTGTTTTATTCTTATATTTAAGCCTTTGATCCATTTTGAGTAAATTTTTGTGTATGGTGATGTAGCAATCTAGCTTCAGTCTTTTGCATGTGGCTTTCCATTTATTGAAGAGATTTCCTTTTCTCCATTGTATGTTTTTGGCTCCCTTGTTAAAAATAATTTGCTCATATATGTGTGGGTTTATTTCTGGGCTCTCAATTCTGTTCTATTTGCCTGTGAAAAACTCTTCTTGATTTTGCAGTTTCTAGTTGATTAATAAAATCCACACTAATTCACACAGATCTTTTCCATGGCATGGCAACAAAATATTCTAATGCCTGTTAAGTGTAGATCAGAGTGCTCTGAGCAATGTAAAATTATCAGTTGGGTACTCTTTTACTGGCCATCAGAGCTGTTGTCCTAGGACACTTGATGTCCTGAATGTCATCTTTCTTTAAATATTTCCTTTATATTTTGGGTAAAGAAGAAAGTCATTGGGGGCCAGATAAGGTGAGGAAGGAAGGTGTTCCAATACAGTTATTTGTGTACTGGCTAAAAATTCTCTCACAGACAGTGCCATGTGAGTTTGTGCATTGACGTGAGCCAAAAGCCATGAGTTGTTGGTAAAAAGTTCAGGTCTTTTTTGTCTAACTTTTTCATGCAACCTTTTCAGAACTTATAAATAATAAACTTGGTTGATTGTTTGGCCCATTGGTACATATTTATAATGTACAATCCCTCTGACATCAGAAAAGGTTAGCATCAGTGTTTTGACTCTTGATTTGGCCTATTAGAATTTTTTGGTTGTGGAGAATTGGCTGACTTTCATTGTGCACTTTGATGCTTTATTTCAGGATTGTATTGGCACAATGATGTTTCACCACCAGTAATAACATGGCCTATAACATTGTCTTGCCTCTCTAAAAGGTCTTGGCAGTCTTTGACTCTGCTTTGTTTTTTTTCATTGATGAGCTCCTTTGGTACCATTTTTGCACATACCTTTCTCATGCCAAGATTTTCAGTTAAGATTTTCCTAATTGTTTCTCTATTGATGTTTACTTGATCTGTTATGCTTCTCACAGTCAGCTGGTGATTTTTGACCCATGATTCAACAAATTTTTGCAATGTTTTGGTCAGTTCTGCTCTTTACTGACCACCCTGATCTCTCCTCATCAGTGACACTTCCTCTCCCATCAGAAAATGCTTAATCCTTTTGTACTCTGCCATTTTCTTCATGGCATTTTCCCCATTAACTTTGACTAACATGTCCCTGATTTCACTTATATTCTTGTCAAGTTTAACGTTTGTTTGTTGCTCTAATTCAACCTCTGACATTCTCAAGACAGCACAAAAAAACACACAACAATAATAATGAATGCCACTCAGCAAGACACCACCACACATCAACATGAACACAGGTATACCAAGGTTATGAAGAGTTGTTTGTACAGTGCTGCCAACGAAAGTGCCTTGTGGCAAGTTTGTGAACTTAAATGTCATACCTCATACAACAAAAAATTAGAATAAAAAGATTTTTGTAATGGAGGTGGAGATCGGGAGATAGGTGTACCTTTTCTACACTTGATCTTAGCCAAAAGGCCAAGAAGCAATGGTGTACCTTTTCTAACAGTCTATATCATTGATACCAGCCTCTGACCGTACAATGAGCTGTGGAGATCTCAAAAATATGTCCATATGGTAGGCAAGACTCATAGAAATACAAGTCAGCTGAATATCTGACCTCAAAGACTTTGTCTCATAAGTATACGAAAAAAGCACACAAGTATTTATAATAAAAAAGACTCATATACTAATATATATTGTTGATTCCATATACTATTATTCAAAAAAGAGAGTCACATGGTACAAACTATTGTCCTTGCGAAATACAGGGCCAGGGTTAGTGTACTTGGGATCCCAGGCACATTGTGGTTCAAAATGCAATAGTATTTATTGTTGTCTTTCTATTTACATAAAATGTGAAGATAATAACATTACTTATTTTTAAATTATTTTTACCAAATAATGGAGCTAGAAAGTACATTACCTTTCTCTTTTCACAAAATCTATACACATTTCTATAAGTACATTTTACTGTTGTATATGAGTGCTGTCCAGAAAAAATACAGTCAGAAATGCCTCTATTTTTTCATATTACATGGCTGGATACATTCTGGACAGCCCTTGTACAAAATCTTATGGAATGTACAAGCACAAAAGCTGGGCAAATTTTCCTTTTCTCAAAGAAACAAAGGTGGGTAAGATGAGGATGCCTGTACCTCTTTCACTGGTAAAGACTGCCCATTTTAAATGATAATTCCCTGCATCAATACATGAGACAGTGGGTCATAAGATGGCTCAATGTCCCTATGCCCAACCTGTTATTTTTTTCTCTGTTTTTACAACAAATGGCATAACAAAATATGTGGTCATGCTGCTCTACAAGTCCATCATGTTTTACAAGTGAATTTCTTTTTCCTCTTCCCTTTAAATCAGGAAGATATCTTGGTGTTTTTTTTTAATAATGAGTAAGAGTTAAACTCATTTGGAACAGTTCTGGAAGTTGTTCCCAAATCTAATTTAAATAACAAATTCAAACAATTCATACCTGATTGCATGTAGTCCTTCCTCAGAACCACATTACAGTAAATTTATGCCTGAAAGTAATTTAATGAAGACCAAAAAAAAAAAAAAATGTAAAACATAAAAATACCTTAAACAAACAAAGACTGGTATATTTTATTTTCTGGTTTTATTAGTTACCCTCTACATGACCTCTGGTAAATTATTTAATAATCTGATTTTCCTCATCTTTTTTAAAACATTATACAAAGAATTATTGGAATGTTTTTTATTCCTATAAGCAAAATATTCATGTTATTGTTTAAGAGACATTGTGACATACAATTAATTTATAGACCCTGGAAACCTTGAAGCAAACATGAGAGATATTTTTTTAAAATTTATACCACTTTGTGTTAAAAAAATTATCCTCCAAATTTATTTTAATCAAAAGATTGTATTTCCTAATCTGTAATTACAGTAATAGGCAATAAATGATATTTGGTCCTATACTACTTCTGAATTTTTCTATTTGTTTTCAGTATTTAAAATTAATTTAAAGACAAAACTTTAGTAACATGTTTTCTCAGTTAAGCATGTTGGAAAATAGATCTTGACACAAAACTTTGGTTAAATGTAGTTTTTATAGGATATAATCCCAGAAAGAGAAATTTAGGAGTTGGAAAAGTGACAGTATAAGGAGAAAAGACAGTCAAGGATGACTTAATAAAAAAGTCATTGCTTTGAGTACCTGAAAGTTTAATACCACAGGAGACCCTTGGAGGAATGGTGTAGAACACATTTCAGAACCTTTGTTTTATTTTAATTGTCCTTAACTTTGTTTCCCTTTAAAAATTTTTCTAAAATTACAGTTGACATTCTATATTATTTTATATTAATTTTAGGTATATAGCATACTGGTTAGACATTTGTATATTTTAAGAAATGATCCCCTTGATTAGACTAGTAGTCAATCACCTAGAATTATACATAACTATTACCATTTTATAGACTACATGCCCTATGCTTTACTTTTAGGCTAACAAAAAACAAAACAAAACAAAACAAAAGTATTGTCTTATTTCAAACAGTTATTGTCAGCCTACTGACATCTTGAATTTAGCCCAGTGAGACTAGACTGACTGTACATACTATTTGAAACTGGGTAGTGCCATTGTTTTCTGTCCTGTTTAAAATTGTATCTCTAGACAGCATATTTACTTTACATTCCCATGACAATTTTGTAACTACCATTTACTTTTTAATCCCTTCACATTTTCATTTTTGAGTTTCTAATCTCCCTTTCCATCTATCACTTTGATAAATCTATTACCTATATGGCATAATACATAGCTATTACAATATCATTTACTATATTCCTTATGTTATTATATACACTACATCATCATGACTACTTTGCAACAACTAATTTGTAGTTCTTAATTCCTTCCCTCTTTTACTCACCTCCAATCCAATTCTCATCTGGCAACCATCAAAATGTTTGGTGTATCTATTACTATCGATTATTTCTATTTTGTTCATTTTGTTCTTTAAATTCCATATATAAGCATAAGCAAAATCACATTGTATCTGTCTTTTTTGGTTTGACATACTCCAATCAGAATAATTCCCTCTAGGTCTATCCATACAACTAGATATGGCGAGACCCATCCCCCTCAACGCCTGAGCAATGTTTCATTGTATATATGTGGCAACTTCTCTTTATCCATTCATCCATTGACTGAAGCCCAGGCTGCCTCCACATCTTGGCCATTGTAAACAGTGCTGCAATGAGTGTATGGATGCATATGTCCCCTCCAAGTAGCATATTGGATTTTTTTGAATGAATATCCAGAAGTGGGATTACTGGGTCCTTCTTTTTCTCTTATTACAACCTTTGTTTTAAAGTCTACTTTTTTAGTGTAAGTATTGCTACCTCAGCTTTTTTTG
The DNA here is from genome assembly GCA_004026885.1 of Lyroderma lyra. NCBI lineage: Eukaryota > Metazoa > Chordata > Mammalia > Chiroptera > Megadermatidae > Lyroderma > Lyroderma lyra. The sequence goes on from PVJL010005768.1 coordinate 86,998, forward strand.
TTTGTTTCCATTTTCATTAAATATTGTTTTCCATCCTTTTATTTTTCAGTCTGTGTATCTTTTGATCTGAAGCAAATCTCTTGTAGGTAGCATATGTATCTTTTTTTTCTTATCCATTCAGTCACCCTTTTTATTGGAGACTTTAATCCATTTACATTTAAAGTAAATGTTAATATTATGTTGGTGCAAAAGTAATTGCAGTTTTGGGCCCTGACTTTTAAATCATTATAATTAGGCTCAAACACATCTTTATTAATCAAAATAGGAACCATTTACAATTGACACTTTTTTTGCCAATGAGAAATGTTTGTTTATTCCAGTAGTGTAAAAATCCATGCTTTGGGATTTGACAAACTCTTGGAAGCATTTTGCATCCTGCTGGTTGTAGAAGAGTTTTTCCTGCAAAAAGTTGTCGAGATACTTGAAGAAGTGGTAGTCAGTTGGTGAGAGGTCAGGTGAATACGGCAGATGAGGCAAAACTTCATGGCCCAATTTGTTCAACTTGTGAAACTTTCATTGGGCAATGTGCAGTCCAGCGTTGTCATGGAGAATAATTAGGTCTTTTCTGTTAACCAATGCTGGCTTCAGGCATTACAGCTTTCAGTGCATGTCATTAATTTGCTGAGCATACTTTTCAGATGTAATGGTTTTGCTGGGATTCAGAAAACTGTGGTAAATCAGATCAGGTACAGACCACCAAAAAGTGCCCATGACATTTTTTGGTGCAAGTTTGGCTTTGGGAAGTGATATGGAGTTTCTTCTCAGTGTAACCATTGAGCTGGTCATCGAGCAGTTTCATATAAAATTCACTTTTCCTCATATGTCACAATCTGATCAAGAAATGATTTTTCATTGTTGCACAGAATAAGAGCAGAATATACTTTAAAATGGTGATTTTTATAAAAGTTTTTAATTAGCTCATAAGGCACCCACTTATCAAGGTTTTTCACCTTTCTAATTTGCTTCAAATGCCAAATGGTCATAGAATGTTTGACAATGAATTCTTCAGCAACTTCTCATGCAGTCATAAGAGGATCAGCTTTGATGATTGCTCTCAGTTGGTCATTGTTAACTTCTGAGGCCCACCACTATGCTCCTCATCTTCCAAGCTCTCATCTCCTTTGCAAAACTTCTTGAACCACCACTGCACTGTAGGTTCATTAGCAGTTCCTGGGCCAAATGCACTGCTGATGTTGTACATTGTCTCCATTGCTTTATGACTCAGTTCCCTCAGATTTGTTTTTTGTTTAACATCATTTCCATATTCAAAGTCAGAGGTTGTGGAGGCTTCTTTTTCTGGCACCAGTACCATGGGCTGGGTTTTCTTGCTCCTCCTGGGGGAACTTCTGTGGCTGAGATATGTCTCCTGATTTTTAACCACCACAGGAAAATCTGGGGTCAGCTCATTTTACATCTATGCCCCTCCTACCAGTCTCAACAAGGCTCCTTTATATCCCTAGTTACATAAATATTGTTTAGCTAGACTTCAGATGGTTCTACAGGTTTATTGTTTTATATTTTAGTTGTAATTTTAATATGTTCTTGGGATGAAGAAGGCACAGCATTGATCTACTCCACCATCTTAGATCTCCCCCAGAATTATTTTCTTAAGGATAAGTTACTTGAATAATTTATCCATCAACTCCAACCTTTTGTTAGCTAAGGATTGCTTCTGGGGATGTTAAATCTCAGCACTTTATTTTTGGGCAGAGTGCATCTTCATGGCTCAAGAGAAGGGATAGAAGTAGAGAGATGCCATCTCTTTAGAAGGAAGGCTTTGGCATACACAAAAAATTTCCACTGAAGCAGCAGATGAATTTCCAGATGGGCAGAAGAAATTTGCATAGAGCTTGAAAATTATAGCATATGTTAACACAGTTTAATGGGTACTACTTTTACAGTCTAATACAAAAAGTTAATGCAAGTATTATAAACCATGACAATGTAAAAATATAACTAATGAAAATAAGGAGGTAGAAAAAGGGAGGAGAATTAATTTATAATAATAAAATCTTAAGATTACTAAAATATCTAACAACAAAATCAGGAGTTGGGTAGATAAGAGAAAAGGTAGGAGGTAATGTATGTGCACCTTATTTGGTGCTTTTTCAGTTTAGACTACCAACTCTCACTTCTATATTTGATGCATCCATATACAGAGATATAAATGTATTAGCATTATTTCACCTTATAATGGTAGTAACCATCTTGGAAATTTAAATCATGATTTCCTGGGGATTTAAAGTGGGTCTGGAAATTATTAACACAGTAGATGATTATTTGCCATTATATGTAATTCTTTTTAAAATCATAAATGTGTACTAGTTAATTTTTTTTTCAGAGAAGTAAACTGAGAGACATAGTGAGAAAGGTGAAGAGTGTAAAGTTCCCATTACATAATGATGATATAGATTAGACTTGAATATAGCCTCGTGATTTACAATCCCACACCTTGAGTATAGTATGTAGGTCACACTCCGTGTTTCAAATAATTTCTCTATAGAAAAAGTCAATGATTATTCTTAAGTTGAGCTTCAGCTTTATTTTACAGAATATATTTGATATCAAATGGCATTCTAACTTGATTCCTAACCATTGGGTTTTCTTCTCCTCTATGTTTATATAACTCATTATAACTGAAAATATGTGTATTATTACTTTTTTAAATATTTAAATAATAAACATTTTGGTTTCAGACCCCAGAAATATCTATGTGTAATTGGTCAGCAAATCAATTCTCTGTAAGCGTGAGAGCTATTTACCTCTATGATACTGGCACCACCACTAATATAGAAGACAATATTCCTGATAATGATTCTTGATCAAACTTCAGGTATTTTGCCAAAAAGGCACTTTTTATTGCAGCATTTATATTGAAAGAAAAAAATAAAAGAGGTAAAAAACAGGGAGCACCATTTCCAAAATTTTTATTAAGCACTTCCTAGAAAATTGCCCATAATAGGGTTTAACCATAGCACTTTTTTCTGCTTCTCTCAGTCCTGCAACATTACTGTCTTTTTCTCTTATGCACTATATTCTTTAAAGATCTGTTGGTTAGCTCTTCATCCTAGAAATGAAATGCTAAGTATGGTAGTAGTTGAAAGCACACAGGAGTATTTTGATAATGGAAGTGATGGTGTAAGATGAGTAACTATAAAATAGAGGGGAAAAGTGATCTTTAATACATTGATATGAAATGTTATATTTTAAATGCTAAAAATATTAGTTGATAATGTCCTCTTTTTTGAACTAAAATAATGAAGTAATATGGAATATATAATTATCTTTTCTCCCTCTCTCATGTCCCTTCATGATGTTCTTAAGTCAGGGATTATATCAATTTTTATTTTAAAACTATTGTAAAGTTTATGCAAAAATGTAGTTTTCAAAATATTAAAAGTGTCTCAGAAGAGCAAAGAAATGAAATGTAAAAATAGCCAGTTCTACCACCAACCACCTCACATCTGACTCTCAGTCCTGATTCACAAGTTAAACACTTTTAACCTTTTCTGGTTTGGGGTTTTCAAGCAGATAATTCCCTTTACTAGTTTATTAATTTTGTATATTATTTATTAACCCTCCAATTTGAAGTTTTAGGATTTACTTAATTGATTTTATATCCATATTTATTTTTCATTCTCTTCTCAATATATTTAAACTATCCCTAGTTTTCAGTCTTTTGTCTTTGTAATTCTAAAATGCATATTAAATCTCCACTTTCTTATTTCTCAATTTAAAATACATTATCCTAAACTTTGTTTATCCATAATACGACAAACGTCACTTTTGCTATTCTTTCCCCCAGTTTTCTCTGCTCCAGAATCCCATCTGGTGCTCATTATGTTAGAATATCTTCACAGCTGAGATAGTCACATGCATATATACAATCAGTAAGTATAAGTAAACCATCTATATAATTTAACTATAATTTAATTGTAAAACCCAGAAAAAAGTCATTATTGTTTTTATAGATCAGAAACAAGTAATGTATATTGGTATAAAAGAGAAATTCTTGAACTACTCTGATAAGGAGCATGTTCTAAGAATTGAAGTAAATACATTTCTTATTCACAATTCAACAGCTGCTCTAAATTAGAATATATTTCAGTTTCTTTGGAGTTGACTTTTTACTGATTTCTCTTCTACTAAGAGATAATAGATATTTCACCCTCATTGTAAAAATCAAATAGCTGTTTCATATAATTTCCTTGCCTTCATTTTTTTTGGTCTTTTATATATTTTTTTCATTTTAGCAATTATGCTTTTTATTACTGAAATTCTCCTATTACTTGTGTTTTATACTTATAGCAGATTTTTATTTTACTTTAAATGACTTTTTTCCATATTCTAGTGATATAATTTATAATTTAGAAATATAATCTTCTCTTCCTTGACTTCTACTTCATTATTTTAGAATCTATCATATGTTTTTATCTTTAATTGCCTTTCTGTTGATTTTTCCTCAAATGTTCAGTGATACTTGGTAACCCAATTATATTTGTAAATAGAAGTCTAAACTAGGTAGATAAATATAGGCCTGGGGTCCTTCTATCATTGTATAGGTATCTTCCTAAACAGGTCTCTCTATTGGGGATGGAGCTCTGTAAGCATGGTAGGATCATACCAACTGGCAATACCACCTGCAGAGAGGTAGCACAGAAATAACTTGAATACCAAAATATAATTCTTGAATTAACTACTCTTAATTATTCTCTGTAAGGCTCTGATCTACAAAATAGGACTCATTATCCTGGTATTAGTGACAAGATGATTAATTAGAGTTTAAAATAAAGGTTAGACTATTTAATTTTAATATAATTTAGAAAACTTATTTTTATATATACATACAAATACATATATGCACATATAAAAATTAAATGTGTATACATATTTTTCCAGGAAACATATAATAAAAAAACAGTAGTTTTGAATAAGTTTTTTTAGAAAGACACTATTATACTCATTCATGTATGCATGAACTCTTTAGTCTGAACTTAGAGTTTTTTTTACAATGAAGAATATAATTTATCATTACTCTAACAAAGTTTATTAGCAATATTGCTTTTTTTTGTTCTTCCTCCAGGTGTTTCACACAATTATGAATTCTTTCTTTTTTTTTTTTTCTTTTTAACAGTGGAACTGTTCACTCAGTGGGAATTGGAGAGAAATGAGTTATAAATGTGTTTACTTAGTCTAGCCCCAGTATCAGGGGCCTCCACAACCATTCCAAGGAGAAGTTACATTTAATTTTTGGTAGGCCTTAAGAGCTCAGTCTTTAATAAAACATGGAATACAAGCCTGAGAGACACAGGATTTGTGAGACAAGAGGCAGAAAAGGACTGGTTTTGGAAAGACTTTAAATATTTGCATTGCTTTCTTCATGGGTATTTGTTGTTTTACCTAACACATAAGAAGAAAACAGAATGTAGTCCAACTGCCCTTTTTATTTTTTTTTTTATTTTTTATTTTTCTTTTTTTTGGGGTGACATCTGTTAGCAAGGATTACATAGGTTTCAAGCATACAATTGTACAGTGCATTGTCAACTTGATGTATAATCAGTTCACCACCTAATGTGACTTATCTTTCCATCACCTTATATTTAGCTTCCCCCCTCCTCTCCCACCCCCTCCCCTTTCTCCCCTCCCTAACCCACTCGTCCCCAAATAAACATTAAACTATTGATTGTGTCCATGGGTTATTTGTTTGTTCATTTCTTTTTTTCTTTGCTTTCAGTTTTATATTCCGCATACAACTGCCCTTTTTAAACCGCTTCAAACAAACTATAACACAGTCCATTGTTTTATTTTTTAGTCCTATATAGTAAACATGTACAATGAATACAGGCATGTAGATCAGGGATCCCCAATCCCCAGACCATGGACTAGTAGTGGTCCTTGACCTGTTAGGAACCAGGTCACACAGCAGGAGGTGAGCAGTGCACCAGCTAGTGAAGCTTCATTTGTATTTGCAGCTACTCCCCATTGCTCACATTATTGCTTGAGTTCCTCTTTCTATCTAATGAGTGATGGCATTAGATTCTCATAGGAACATGAATCTTATTGTGAGCTGTGCATGTGAGGGATCTAGGTCGCACACTCTTTATAAAAATCTAATGTATGATGATCTGAAGTGGAGCTGAGGTCGTGATGCTAGTGCTGGGAAGCAGTTGCAAATGCAGATTAACATTAGCAGAGGTTTGATTTCACAGAGACCACAGTAAATCAATTGTTTGCACACTCATATCAAAACGCTATCAGTGAGTGGCAATTGACAATTAAGCTGCATTCGGTGGCAGGATTTTTAGTAGCAAAAGAGTTGTATAATTATTTCATTATATACTATACTACACATTGAAGTGCACAATAAATGTAATTTGCTTATATCATCACAAAACCACCCTTCCACCCACCTACCTGGGTCCATGGAAAAATTGTCTTCCACGAAACCAGTCCCTGGTGCCCAAAAGGTTGGGGACCACTGATGCAGACTATATAATTCCATGGAAGGATATGATTAAATTAAATCATTCAAGTATTTAATCACTCAGAGTATTTCAACGAATTACTGAAGTAATGACTGTCTTTTCTTATTTTGCATTCATATTAGTCTTATGCAGATAGATCAGTTCTTCTAATTTCCATAGGTCTTTAGTTAATTCTTGGATTACTTCTCTCAAAAATGTTATGGAAGTCATCATTACATACTTGTTTGATTATCTGAACATGGAATTTTTTTCTTCATCAATATCTATAAACACACATATATATGTTTCATCAATGCATATTATTCAAACTTAATTGAATTTATTTTTTCAGCTCTACACACTATTGTATTGAAGAGCAGTAATGCCAATGCTAGTGTTATCATCTTTCTCTTTTCATATCATATATTAAGATTCAGTTAAATCTACTGTGTGCTTGATATGACACCAATGTATACCATACCACAGATGTGGGGGCTTCAATATTGCCAGAAAGCCAATGGAAGGTGGGTCTTGACAAATTAAGAAGAAAGAAACATGGCTTCTTTTATTTTCAATGTTAGAAAAATAATATATTTATGTAAATATGGTATAAGGGAACAAACAAAAAACTAGAAGTGAAGCCTTTTGCAATGGGAGCTTCTAGAACTAGAAGACGGCAAAAAAGTAACAATTTTTCAGTAAGTACAGCTAAAATACTTCTAAATTGAAGCTACATATAAGAAGCTGTTTGCTTAAATAGAGGTTAGAAAATCTAACCATGAAACTATTTTTCCTTACTGAACTCACACTTTTTATTTATTACATGGTTGATTAGGGTAACTTTGAGAAAATAGATCTGCTGTACTCCTTCAGATAGCCATTCTTTCTATGATTTTACTCTACTCAATAAACAACCTAAGAGGATTTCTCTATATTTTGGCCATGATAATATTCTAATTAGAATTGAAAACTTCTAGAAATAGTAGTGGCAGGGGGTGAACATGCAGATAATAGCATTTATTTTTGTTATTCATTCAATTTCTTAGCTATTAAATGATACTAATGTAATTTGGAGAGCTAATCTCAGTTTATGAAGTAAGGTAGATTAGACTAAGGGTACCTCATGTTATTGGCCAGTTATCAGTTAAAAAAATGGTACATGATGTAGACAAAGAATAAAATGTGAGGAAACAATTGTCATAACTTCTGAGAAAGCTACTGTTTGTCTTGAAAGAGGCATTATAAAGGCAGACTATATCTTTTCATTGAATATGATAAAGGAAAAATAGGGTAATGAATCTCTAGGCAGCCTTCTATGCACAGGTATACCAGTAGAGAAGCGATAAAGTGCCTGACTTCTTGATGATATGGTAGAGTCATTTCTGAAACAACCAATCTTAAAGAATGAGCCCTATCTTTATCTCTCTTAGTTGATATTTTTCATTATTTTTTGCCACTCAAAAGCATCCTAACTGATACTATAAATCTAGATGAAACTTTACCTATCAAAATTCTTATAAGTGCCTTATTCGCCCTCTGTCTCAAGGTACATTCTTGTTCAGAGGAAACATGTAATAAGTCATCCACAACAATCTTGAAATTAGGCTCATTGGTGAATTCAAATATTAATTCTCTCTTTGACTGATCACATAACAAAAGATTATTTAATAAGTGTATAACAAATATTTTTGGATAAGGAAATTTACATGTGCATTTTGTACAATCTATATTTATCTGATGTCTAGGGATTTGATATAGTTTTAACAGAATGAATGATCCCCTTCAAAGATCTTTGTTTGAAAAATAATAGAAGTCTTAAAAGGAAAACTGTTAAAAACTTGAGTTTTAAATTATTCTTCTAAGAAAAACTTAGCATCTCCCCAAATTTGCTGTTTTAGTCTATTCCAGTCTTGAACAATTTTTTTAGTGAATGCTATTTTTTAATGTATTTTAAAATATTTTACTTAGTCTTGAATATATAACATTTTTTAATAGCTAAAGTGTAATAATGTAAAATAACACTTTACCCCCTCTATGTTGGGTAAACAACTGAAAAACAAATAGATATACAATCAGTCTCACCAGTAATCTTATCCATCTGCCCTTTCAAAAAGTAACAATGAAAAACACACATCATAAATCTGTTTATAAAAAGTGTTCTGTTTTTTTTTTTTTTGGAAGGGTAGCTTTCAATTACATGGATTAATTACACTAGTGGGAAATTGTTTCTCTGTGTAAATGTTCAATTTAGTTTCACATTCCACTTTCTCTCTTCTCTTTAATAAATACCTATGAGCTCCAATTGCAATGAAGCAAAAAAGAAATTTAAATACATTTTCCTCTCATGATGTACACCTATAAACTGCCATATTTTTCTTGATTCCACTCTACCCAATAAACAATATAAGAAGTTTTTTTGTTCTTTTTCTCTAGGTTGGTTGGAATGATATTCTATCACAATGATAGAAAACTTCTGGAATAAGTTGATTATTGAAAACTTGTTTTCTAAAATAATTTTCTAATTTTCTTCATGTACCTATCACAATTCTGCAACAATTTCAGATTATTTATAAAAAAATCAAACTACCTTTTTTGTCACACTCACATCTTGATGGTTAGCATGACAAGCAGTCAAAGAATAACATCCAAAATCCTTTGGTAGGGTTTATTTGCACAAAGATTGAACTTGAGAACTACTTCTAATAGCAGTGAAATACATAGAAAAGGAGGACAGCTGAATGTGATTTTGACACTAGAATTTTTCCCAACTCAACATGACAATCATTTTTGGCTTTTCTGGACAATTTGTACAAAAATATGTAAATTTTTTTTTAATAAGAAGAAAGAACATTCTATCTCTTGTAGAGGATTACTTGTGAAATTAACAGTTTAGAGACACAGTATCACTAAAGACTGAAACTTAATCAAAGGACTAAATAACACTTCCCTTCCTCCAACACCATACCACCATATGACTAATGTGGCCAATTTACAATACTTCTTTTTATCCAGTAGAATGTTATAGTCTGGATATCAAGAAAAAGTTACATATCAAGAAAAAACACACTAAATTGCAAAAAACACAATGTGAAGAAACTGAGCAAGCAGGCAAACCAGGCTCAGAATCAGCAAGAATGTTGGAATTATCAGACCAAAAAGTTTTTAAAAATATAATTAACATGCTAAAGAATTTAATGGAAAAGGGGTCAATATGCATAGAATAAAAATATATATGTAAGATATGAAGAGAGAAGGAAATTCTAAGGAAAACAATTTTTAATTGTTTACAGAGCAAAAACACTACAACAGAAATGAAGAAGGCCTTTGCTGGACTCATTAACAGACTGGACACAACTAAAGAATGACTCTCTGGGATTGAAGTTAGAGAAACTACCTAAACTAAAAAGAAGAGAAAAAGAGTAAATAACAAAATAGCAGAAAATCCAAGAACTGTGAGACAACTACAAAAAGTACAATACATGTTTAATGGAAATACCAGAAAAAAAGAAAGAGATTATAAAACAGAAGAAATATTTGAAGTTATCATGATTGAGAATTTCTGCAAATTAATGTCAGAAACCAAACTACAGATCCAGGAAGCTCAGAACACACTAAACAAGATAAATGCCAAAAAACAAAATACACTTCCACATTATAGTCAATTGAAGAAAATCCAAGATAAAGAAAAAAATCTTCCAAGTAGCCAGAGGAAAGTAACGACTTCTCACATAAGTGAAGATAAGCATTACATCCTACTTTTCCATAGAAACCATGGAAGCAAGGAGAGAATAGAATGAAATATTTAAAATGTTGAGAGAAAAAAACCATCAACCTAGAATTCTGCATCCTGTAACATTATCCTTCAAATATGAAGAAAAAATAAAAATTTCTCAGACAAATAAAAAGGAAAATGAGATAATTTTTTGACAGTAGACCTGCATTGCAAGAAGTGTTAAAAGTTCTTCAGAGAGATGTGAAATGATATGTCAGAAAGCCAGATCTTTAGAAAGCATGAACATATATATTTGTATATAATATATATTGCATTTAGATGTTTATAGATATACTTATATATAAATAAACATACACACACTTATGTATTCTCACATATAAGCGAAATGAATGACAGCAATTATATAAGAAATGGTAGAGAGAAATAAGGAATATTTTGTTATTATAAAGTATGTAAACTATCTGTGAAGCAGTACAGAGTTATCTGAAAGCAGACTTTTATTAGTAGTAAAAGTATACTGCAAACCCTAGGAAAAACATTAAGAAAAGATTTATTAAGGTATAGTTGTATATATAATATGCTAAAAAAGAGAAAATGAGATAATATAAAATGTTTAACTACAAAAAAGGCAGGAAAAGAGTGTAAGTCAACACAGGAACCAAGAAAAAAAGAAATGAATGAAAAATTAGTAAAGATGGTAGATATTGATCCATCTATATCAATAACCACCTTAAATGTTAATCATCTCACATATTAATTCAAAGGCAGAGATTGTCAGAGTTGATAAAAGAATAAGATTCAACTATATATGTGTATAAGAACCCACTTTTAAAAATAACTACAAAAAATCACATAGACGAAAGTAACTAGATAGCAAAAGATTTACCATTCTAAAACTAATCAAAAGAAGGCAAGAATAGCTACCTTAAGTTTATAAAGAGCAGATTTTAGAACAAGAAATGTCACCGTAGATTAATAGATAGGAATATTACATAGTAATAAATGGAGGAACTCTCCAAGAATACATAAGAATATTTAATGTGTATGTACCTAAGCACAGGATGTCAAAATATTCTATGCAAAACCTGAAAAAACTGTGAGGTAAAATAGATGAACCCATTGTTATACTTGAAGACTTCAAAACCTTTCTGTCAGAAATGGAAAGACCTGGTCATTAGAAAAATCATTAAGTACATAGTTGAACTCAATAATACCACTAATTAACTGTATATATTCAATATCTATAGACTACTTCTACATCAATAACAGAATACTTATTCTTCTCAAATTTACATGGAACATTCACTAAGACAGACCACACTGTGAGCCATAAAGCACACCTTAACAAATTTAAAAGAATAGAAATCATATTATATGTCTGCTCTCAGTCCACAATGGAATTAAACTAGAAATCAACAGAAAGATAACTAAGAAAATCCCAAATACATGAAGATTAAATAACATCCTTGCAAATATAATATGGGTCAAAGAAAAAAATCTCAAGTAAAAAACATTTTGATCTAAATAAAAATAAAAACACAAATCACCAAAATTTATGAAATGCAAAAAAGCAGTGATTAGATGGAAATCTATAGCATTTGTGTGTGTGTGTGCATGTGAAAATTATATCTAAAGTCAATCACCTCAGCTTCTACTTTAGAAAACTAAAAAAGAAAGCAAATTAATTCCACACTAAGAAGAAAATAAAATAAATATTAAAGCAGAAATCAATAAAATTGAAAGCAGAAAATCAATAGAGAATACAAATTAAACCAAAAGCTGGTTCTTTGAAAAGATTAATAAAACTAGAGTGTCTAGTGCAGCTAAAGAAAAAGAGAAAGAGCATAAATTACTAATATTGAAATAAAAGAGGGACAGCTCATGGACATTAGTGTATAAGAAATACTATAAACATCTTATGCCCCAAAGTTTGATAACATAGATTAAATGCTTTAATTCTTTGAAAAATACACCTGACAAAACTCATTCAAAGGATATAGACAATTTGTGTAAGATTATATCGATTAAGGAATTGAATCAATAATTAATACCCTTTTCAAAAAGAGAAAATCTGATAGCTTCACTAGTAAATTGTACCAAATTTTAAGGGAGAAATTATACCAATTATCTATAATCTCTTCTAGAAGATAGAAACATAGGGTATACCTCCTAACTCATGCTATAGGCCAGTATTTCCCTAATACCAAAATTAGACAAAGACATTGTAAGAAAAGAAAACTGCAGACCAATATATATTTCAACAAAATAAGTGTAGAAGAAAAACAGAAGAATATCAAGTCAGTTGATCATTCTCTGTGGTACAGAAACAAGATAATGGTATGTCACTATACAGAGATTTAGAAGGCATCTGCAGTTAGACTTCATTGAATATTTAAAAAATACTCATTTTTTTTTATTTTACTATTAAATGTTAGTATGGTACTGGTTAGTAAAATTATAGGCTTTATTTTTTTAATTTTAATTTTATTTTTTTAAATTCACTTTTATTGTTAGACTTATTGGGGTGACATCTGTCAGCAAGGATTACATAGGTTTCAGCCATACAATTCTACAGTGCATTGTCAACTTGATGTATAATAAGTTCACCACCTAATGTGACTTCTCTTTCCATCACCTTATATTAAGCTTCCCCCACTCCTCTCCCACCCCCTCCCCTTTCTGCCCCCCATCCTACTCGTCTACAAATAAAATTAAACTATTGATTGATTGTTATTTGTTTCTTCATTTCTTTTTTCTTTGCATTCAGTTTTTATATTCTGCATATGAGTGAGGTCATACAGTTCTTTGTTTTTTCAGTCTGGCTTATTTCACTAAACATGATGATCTCCAAGTCCATCCATTTTGTTGCAAATGGCAATATTTCATCTTTTCTTATAGCTGAATAATATTCCATTGTGTATATGTACCACAGCTTCTTTATCCAGTCATCTGTCGCAAGACACTTTGGTTGTTTCCATGTTTTGGCCACTGTGAACAGCACTGCAATGAACATTGAGGTACATAAGTCTTTGCGGACAAATGTTTTCAAGTCTTTTGGGTAGATCCCCAGAAGGGGGATTGCTGGGTCAAATGGTAGTTTCATTCTCAATTTTCTGAGGAACCTCCACACTGCCTTCCACAGTGGTTGTACCAGTTTGCACTCCCACCAGCAGTGTACCAGAGTTCCTTTGACTCCACGTCCTCTCCAGCACTTGTTATTCCTTGTCTTGTTGATAACAGCCATTCTGACAGGTGTGAGGTGGTATCTCATTGTGGTTTTGATTTGCATTTCCCTGATAGCTAATGAGGATGAGCATTTTTTCATATGTCTGCTGGCCATTTGTATTTCTTCATGGCAGGAGTGTCTGTTTAGTTCTTCTGCCCAATTTTCAATTGGGTTGTTTGTTTTTTTCTTGTTAAGTCTTATTAGCTCTTTATATATTTTAGATATTAGACCCTTATCTGATGCGTTATTTGCAAATATTTTCTCCCATTCAGTTGGCTGTCTCTTTGTCTTGTTGATGGTTTCTTTTGCTGTGCAGAAGCTTTTTAGTTTGATATAGTCTCATTCATTTATTTTTGCTTTTACTTCCCTTGCCTTTGAGGACAGGTTCATGAAGTCTTCCTTGAGTCCTAGGTCTATAAGTTTAGTACCAATGTCTTCTTCTATACAGTTTATTGTTGCAGGTCTTATATGAAGGTCTTTAATCCATTTTGAGTTAATTTTTATATATGGAGAGAGTTCACAGCTCAGGTTCATTCTTTTGCATATGTTTTTCCAGTTTTCCCAGCACCACCTACTAAAGAGGTTGTCTTTTCCCCATTGTATGTTTTTTGCTCCTTTATCAAAAATTATTTGTCCATAAATTTGTGGGTTTATTTCTGGGTTTTCAGTTCTATTCCTTTGGTCTATATTTCTGTTCTTCTGCCAGTACCATGCTGTTTCGACTACTGATGCTTGGTAATATAAATAGAAGTCAGGAAGTGTAATGCCACCAGCCTTATTCCTTTTATGTAGTATTGCTTTGGCAATTCGAGGTCTTTTATGGTTCCATATAATGTACTAATTCTTTTACCTATTTCACGAAAGTATGATTGTGGGATTTTGATGGGTATTGCATTAAATCAGTAGATTGCTTTGGGCAGAATGGCCATTTTAACAATGTTAAGTCTTCCTATCCATGAACAGGGGATATTTTTCCACCTCTTAAAGTTTCTTCCAATTTCTTTCAAAAGTGCCTTATAATTTTCTGTGTATAAGTCTGTCACGTTCTTTGTTAAGTTAATTCCCATGTATTTCATTCTTTTTGTTGTGATAGCAAAAGGAATTGACTCCCTCATTTCTTTTTCTGAGGATTCATTGTTTGTATAAAGGAATGCTGTTGATTTTTGCACATTGATGTTGTATCCTGCAACTTTACTATATTAATTAACTGTTTCTAATAGTTTCCTGGTGGAATCTTTGGAATATTTTATATAAAGGATCATGTCACCTGTAAATGGTGTCAATTTGACCTCTTCTTTCCCAATTTGGATACCTTTGATTCCTTTCTCTTGCCTGATTGCTGTGGCTAGAACTTCCAGTACTATATTAAATAACAGTGGTGGCAGGGGCATCCCTGTCTTGTTCCTGATTTTAGGGGGATAGGTTTCAGCTTTTCCCCATTCAGTATGATGTTAGCCGAGGACCTCTCATATATGGCCTTTATTATGTTGAGATACTTTCCTTCTATACCTATTTTATTTAGTGTTTTGATCATAAATGGATGTTGTATCTTGTCGAAAGCTTTTCTGCATCAATTGAGAGGACCACATTGTCTTTATCTTTGATTTTGTTTACGTGGTGTATCACATTGATTGATTTTCATATGTTGAACCATCCTTGTGTTCCTGGGATGAATCCCACTTGATCATGATGTATGATGTTTTGGATGCATTGTTGTATTCTATTTGCTAATATTTTGTTTAGGATTTTTGCATCTGTGTTCATCAGAGATATTGGTCTATAGTTTTTTTTTTTTTGTGTGTGTGTGTGTGTGTTGTCTTTGCCAGCTTTGGTATTAGAGTAATGTTGGCTTCATAGAATGAGTTAGGAAGTATTGCTTTCTCTTCAATTTTTTGGAAGAGTCTGAGGAGGATAGGCATTAATTCTTCTTTGAATGCTTGGTAGAACTCGTTGGTGAAACCACCTGGTCCAGGGCTTTTGCCTTTAGGAAGATTATGAATAGTCATTTCAATCTTGTTGCTATTGATTGGTCTATTTAGATTATCCAGTTCTTCTTGATTCAGTCTTGGTAGGCTATGTTTCTAGAAACATGTCCATTTCTTCTAGGTTGTTAAATTTCGTGGCATAAAGTCCTTCATAATATTTTCTTATAATCCTTTGTATTTCTGTGGTATCAGTGGTAATTTCTCTCCTTTCATTTCTAATTTTGGATATTTGTGTCCTTTCCTTTCGTCCTTTGATTAGTCTCACCAGGGGTTTGTCAATTTTGTTGACTTTCTCAAAGAACCAGCTCTTCGTTATATTAATTTTTTCTATTGTCCTTCTGTTCTCTTAATTGGTTTAGCTCTGCTTTAATTTTCATTATTTCTTTCCTTCTGCTGACTTTCAGTTTTGTCTGCTCTCCTTTTTCTAGCTCTTTAGGATGGGATGCTAAGATGTTTGCTTGTGATTTTTCTTGTTTCTTAAGATAAGCCTGTAATGATATAAATTTCCCTCTTATTACCGCTTTCGCTGTGTTCCAATAATTCTGATACGTTGTATTTTCATTGTCATTAGTTTCTATATATTTTTTAATCTCATCTTTTATTTGTTCTTTTATCCAGTCCTTTTTTAATAAGCTGTTGTTTAATCTCCATGTATATGTGGTTTTTTCTGCTTTCCTTTTACAGT